>KZ510461.1:18328-30334 GCA_002844005.1 Limosa lapponica baueri | reverse complement strand
GAGGGGGAAAGTGGAGATACCTTTTGTTTGGTGTCATATTGCTCTAGTTGGAACTTGCTGTCCTTCAGCCAGGAGAACTTGCATGAAACCAGAGCGGGCTCAGAGTCGCAGAGATCCTGCTTTATTATATTTATTTCCAAAATCTTATAGTATGTTGTGGAAAAACAGTCTGCAATTCATTGGAAAATCTTTGTATTAAGGATGTTCAGGAAGCTCCTAGCTCAGCCGAGAGGCACAGGGGAAAGAAAATAAGAAAATTCATCTTAATCTTTCAGCTCTGCCGTAAAATGTCGGATTCTTCTGAGGTTTCATTCCATATGATATTGATCATCCCATGTCACTGAGATTTTTCTGTGTTATGACTTTACTACTGAAAGATTGCTTTATCCTAACCATGGTACAAGTTCAATCACAGCTCTGCTTTGTAGTTCAGGCTCATCTCCTGTGCATAACTGCCCCCCCTCACCCTCAGTCATGGGGGATTTTCCACTTCATCAAAAGGCAATGGGTCTTGAGCTTTTCTTGTTTGTTATGCCTTTTTCTTCTATTTTTAATGTTAGCATATCACTTGCTAGAACAATGTATTATAAAAGAGTTCTGTATCGCAGTTGGCAGTGACTTTTTCTTGCTTTGGGGGCAGACTCCATCTGCGAGTTTTCGCCTGCTTGCTCAGAAATAATGCTTTTTGGGAACTGACCAGTTCAAGCAGAGAAACTAGTTAGTAAATCCGTAACAGGTCTGGCATTGCAGTCACTTATCCTCAGCTGGAATGGAGCAACACTGAAATGGGATAGACCCGTCTGAGGTGGCTGGCGTTTAACATCAGCAGGAGTGAGTAACCTGTTCCTCGGGTCACCTCATTGTTAGTGTCACAAATGGGTGATACTTTTGAACTGTGATGGTTTAGTACCACGATAAATAAAATACATTGTTTACTTCAAAGAGGGTACTGTTCTGCTGTGCTGGCAGAACTGAAACGCAGCTTTCGTTAGTCAGAGTTTTCGCTAATCTAAATGGGGTTGAGTAGAAGGCAGCTGTGGTACAGAGTTTGCTGGTTTGCTCTGGTGCAGTTCAGTTCTGTGTTGAACACTTCCTTCCCAATCTACCTCCTCCTCATCAGTGGGGCAGTGATTACCCTGTTCTGTCTGTGTTTGCTGGGATGGATTGTGTAGGCACTCTCATACTTGTGGAACCATATCAATTAAAATCAGTTAACTCCCGGTTACTGCACAAAGACTGGGTGTAGGCCAAGCTTCAGTTTCTTCACAAGATGCGTGGGTTTATGTTTTATCGAGTTAGGGGGAAACAAGCCTTATGCTTTCCTTCAGGGAGCCCAGTTATATCAGTCAGTAGCTTTCTGAAGATTATTGTGGAGTGTGTGGATAGAGAAATGGCCCTATTAAAAAAGGGTCAGATACTCTAGTTTAACTGTTTTGGGAATTTAAGTGAGAAACATAATTTTTAGGGAAGTTGAGGCCTGGTTATTTTAAAAGATCCCTAGACCTAACCTTAAAAAAATAATAATCAAACCAGAAGTTTTGATTGACCTGAGAGCAGGACTGACAAGTTTTGGTTCTCAGCTCTGTGTTGGTGAGGAGACCATTCTCCTTCTAACTAAATTATAACTGGTGATGGTACTGAGCTTGTGCGAGCACAAGGTGCATTCTTAACTGCAAATGGGATCCTGGTCTGAAAATATCGTAATGAATTCACTGAATGGACTTCCTTCGGTAGTGTACTCTTACAATTATTAGCCCCTCATTTTTGCCCAGAGCATCTACTTAGATACCATAAAGTGAAAATAATCTTAATGTTGCTAAATGAGAAAAAAATGTATTGCCTTGGAGAGAAACAAAATGGGGAGGGGGATTGAGGAGGGAACAGTACTGAATAATATTTGCTGTGCTCTTTTGGGCACCACAAGAAAAATATCCTTTGTTTTTTTGAGAATAATTTTAAAAATATGTTTGTATCAATGTTGCAGCTTTTCAGTAACAGTTTTAAACGTTTGACTATGCAGATATGCCGCACAGCCTTTGAGAAAGCTGATGGCTTGCATTTGTGCATTGCTGGTACCAATGACAGCGGGTATATGGTAGCTGTTCTGGTAGCCTGTGCTGGGGGAAGAAGAGGAAGGGTTCCTTGAGAGCCTGTTGCAAAAAAAAAATATAAAATCTGATGGAAGCCAAAAGTTAGTGAAAGTAGGATGTGAAACTTGCATATGGAAATATACCACTGGATGCCACTGTTGCTTCATGGAATGTCATACTGAAATAACATAGGCTCTGCTTGTTTGAAAAATTCTGCTTTTCCTTCACTCTCATCTTCTTAGTTCTTTATTACTTTAATCTTTGTTCATATCAAAGGAAAGGAGAAATGGTGCCCCACTTATTCTCTCCAGCAAGACGGTGATATGGTTCCCGTATCTAGAAGTGACAGCTTGTCATAGGAAAGGGAACGACACAAAGTTGACACTTTTTTTTTTTTTTTTTTTCCCCCCTTCTAAGGTAAAATCATCTTGTAAAGAAGAAAGGTTGAGATGAAAGACCAGCCAATTTTCCTTGTAACTAAATTCCTTCTCTCTGGCTCTGAATCCTGCCTTAGTCACAACTGGATTTGGACACTGAGCCTTTATTCCTATTTTAATGTCATCCTAGGGAGCAGGGCAGAAGGTCAGTTTTGCAAATGCCTGTTTATTTCCTTTCCCAAGTGTTGGGCATTTTGTATTTGAAAGAATGTTTTCTGCTTGTTACAATTTTTTCCTCCTTGGGGGAAGCAGGGAGGGTGAAGGTTATCAGGTGAATTTTTGATGGCTGTTGCTTGTTTTCAGAGGCTCCTTTTGTAATCATCTGATTAGCAACTCTGGGACACTTTCTCGAAGTCATACAGTGGGTTTTTTTTATATTTTGGCTCTTTTTTTTTTTGACTGAAGCAATCCCCTAAATTTAATTTAATTAAATGAAATCAAAATCTGAAAATGTGAAGCCTAATTTTCAGATGGTTTGTTCTTTGTATTCTGCGTGCAGCTAATTCCTATGCTTTCCTATGGGAGAAGAAAAATAAATGTTGGGAAAAAACCTGGAAGAAAGTGTCATGGTGGCGTATGCAGCCTGCCAGCCTGGCTTCCTCGGAGATGGCGACCACCTTCTGCTGCATGCCTGCTTCCTTGGGTAAGCCCGAAATATTGTTGGTTCCATAAAGTGCTAGCCTAATTAGCCACAGTAAAAATGTGGAGAAAAGGCAAACACAATGGAAACGGTGTGTTGAGAGGGCTGTGGAGGAGCCCTGAGAAGGCAGGTTTATTCTCTCTTGGCGAGAGGAGCAGACAGCAGGGCTGCAGCCCTCGGGCCTCGGCAGCGCCATGGAAACGGCACAGGAGCACTGCATCCCTCGCATCCCTCCGGCGCTCCAGCCCTGGTGGCTCTCTCTGCTGCCGATCGGGAGGCAGCAGCACCCACGCAACCTGTGTGGGGCTGCGGGAGTGGGAAGGTTAAAATGCATCCTGTTCTGCTGCTTCCCAGCCGGCTTGTAAAGGAGATTAGGGGAAAGGAGAAGGACCAAGTAATTGTGCTAAGTTTATTGTCAAAGATGGAGCAGCAGCTGCAGCACAATCCCCTGTGCTGGATGTCTGACAGCCAGAATGCTGTTTAATTGCTACTGTTCACTGTTAACTCTCCTCTCTCATCTGGAACATGGGATGAAGTTTTGCCTGGGTAAGATGTTGTAATCCAAGTTTTCCAGTGCCCAGGACTGGATGCTAGTATTCCATTGGTGTAGGTACCGAAGGGAAGCCTGCCAGCAGAGCTGCTACTGCTGTTGATGCTGCATAAACTTGTAGCGGTGACCCAGATAACATTGTGACTGACACAGTAAGTTACAGTGTCAGGAGAAATAAATGTCTCCTCAGCCCCTCGCAGAGCTCCAGCTGTGCCACGGTACCTGCCCTTAAGCCCCATCTACCCAAGAAACTGACCCACTGCTGACGGGCTCTGGGACTCGCTGGGCTTTGCTCAGTTATGAACTAGCTGTATACATGGGGTCAGAAAATACATGGTGCTGCAATTATTTGGAAATTATGGTAATCTAGTGTATTTATTAAAGGACCTCTCCAAAATGGTTGCCTGGGCTCCGCCATATCTGAGGATTCCTGGCAGTCGTTTAAGTGTGACAGCTCTCTGGAGAGCACTTTTGTGCTCTCTCTCTTCATCTATCAGTCTCTTCTCTGTTTCTGCTTCTGGCCTAGACCTGGGAAAGGTCTAGTGCTTAAATTATCCCTCCTGTAGCTCTGCAATCACCATGTTTCCATCTCATCCTCGTCCTGAGGTTGAAATCACAATTCTCATTGATACTATACCATGCAAAGAGAAGGTTCTCCCTGTTCTTACTGGCTTGCAGTAGGACTGGTTTCATTGCTGAAGAATTCTAAGTGGCTATGCCGTGGCTCGATGTTGTGAGCTTGCTCAGACAATAAAATGTGAGGTACAGTGAGATGAAAGAAGCAGGCATCTTGCTGGTATCTGTGGACAACAGCCTAAACAGATTATCCTTACCTTTTGTGATTTGCAGCTGTCAGACAAAAAAATAGCTAAATGAAGTGTGACTTTTACACATGAACGCCTGGGCTTTTTTAATAGAGTGTAAACTGGTGAAAAGTGAGTAAGATGGTAGGATTCAAGCCTGTGTTCTTGAAAGGTTGTGGTGAGGTTAGCTAACTACCTACCATAGAGGCTAAAGCCAGAGAAGGATTAAAAAAGCATAGCATACAAATGAAATACTTAAGCTGCTGCCTCTTTTTTCCCAGAGTTTATGCTTGCTTTGTCCCTTGTTCATGTGCAGAAGACCACTGTTGAACACTGTCCCCAGGCTTCCTCTTTACTGGCAAGTACATATATGCAAAGACGAGGCATGCTTCCACATGAAGCTCCTTTTGAGTGTTCCTTAAATGTACAGAATTCAGACCCTACTGCATCAGGAGCCTCTTGAAGATAAAAATTACTGATTCATAGCTGTGACATCTTTTGCTAACTGGAAGCCTTAATACACATAAACAGTAAACCCCAGTGCCAGAAATGGCAAAGAAAGGTTCTGTATCTTTTACAGGAATTAATAGACAAAAAGAGCAAATGTGTTTTGGAGCAGAGGTGGTAAGTGCTTCTCAATGCCACAGGCATTCTCAGGGGTGGGCATATGGCTCTCTGTGTGTGTTTATAGCCATGAATCATTATGAAGCAGAAACCAGTTGGTTTTACCCCATGTAAGCCTCTGCTTGCTTTTCTGTTTGAGAGCAGCAACTCACTCTTTTTGCTTTATTTGTAACCGTCACAATCCAATGTTTGTATAAATCTTAAAGGTGACATCTTCACAATGTGGGTCTTCACTCTACAGTCCTTGCCTTTCATCCTGCTGCAGTGTGTTAAAAATGTGAGCATAACTGTTTGCAGCCTCCTCTTCTGTGGGGGTGATCTTTGTAGATGTATCTGGTCTCTTAGGGGATGTTGCATCCTCTGGCTGCTGGTATATGGAAAGTGCATTGGAACAAAATCATTTATAACTCTTTCAGTTGGTGCTGGATCTCTGTGCTTCTTTGCTGCAAGTCTCTTCAAACTCTCAGAGGAGATTTTTGAACAGCTCCTAGCTCATAAGCAACAGCTTCCCCCATGATAACCCCACAGCCACTCATTTTGTTCCTTCAAGCTTCTGTCTCTGTGTCACCAACCTAGTCATTAAGACCAATTATTATTTAAGCTGATTTTGAATTCTGGTTTGGACTCTGATTTTGTAGGGCGTAATTAGAGAAGGCGTTTTCCCCATCAATTTGTGCTATGCATGGAAATGTTATCACTTACAAAAGATACAGAATAGACATTTGTAGGTTCCTTCTTTTAAAAAGCGATTGAGTAAAAGTTCATGGGAAAGGTGAAGCTCCCAGCTGACTTCCAGAGACCCTCTTGGCCTTGCTACGAACTAGATATTTAGGGATGTGGTGCTGGTGTTTTACAACATGTTTATAATCCCCAAGGAGGTGTGTGTTTAAAAAACCATTAGTACTGGAAAGTAACAGACCTTACAAAATGAAAGTAAGTTGCATTGCTATCATTTCATCCAAAGTACTTAATGATCTAAGAGAGGATGCAAAAGGGCCAAGTGTTGCCCTAAATAGCATGAGAACTGCAGCGCTGTGTGGAGAAGTACACATCTTGAATTGGTAAAAAGGAGTTGTATTAATTATATGGCATGCCACACTACACATGGACACCATTAAAAAGTCAGCCTTTAAATCTTAAAACACTTCTAGTTCCTACTATCCTCATTATTAACGTCCATATTCTACACTGATGCTGCTGGCAAGAGGTGAAAGCCATCCCGGGTGAAAAGAAATTAGTTTCATTTTCCAGTAATTATGGGGAAAATTCTGTTCGCTGTCTGTAGTCACCCTCTCGAGTTATTCTAGTGCTGCTGGTTAAAAAGAACCTGATTTCTGGTGTTTTGCTAATGATCAACAGTTTTAGAAATGACATTTTCCAGCAGCACAGCCTCTATTATTGGGACAATTTTTCCCTCTTGGGCAGCTGCCAGACCTTTCAAAAGCACTGGGAAAGCTTACGAACGGCAAGGTTGTTGTTTTTGTTCCCCCCACTCCTTCTTTTTGAACTTGATATCACTATTGCTTGAGATGCAAACTAATGTTTCCAGTTTTCAAAGCAAAAGGGCACCTCCTCCAAGACATTTATTCAAACAATTGATGGCTGAGGGGAAACAAATAGTTGTTTGTATCACAACTAGGTGAAGGAAGAGACGTATGGCAAGAACGAAGTGGAAATGACAGGGCAGTATGCTGAGGTAGTGGCTGTCTTACAGTGTGGGGACTTCTATATGGATAAATAAAGTATCTTAATTTGTCAGGTGCATTTTCCTGTTCTTATTTCAGAGGGGCCATTTATTTCATAAAGTTGAATGACAGAAGAGTAAAAGATTGCAGGAGGAAGATCATAATGCGTTTTAAGAGATGCATCCTGGAGGCCTGAGTAGGTACCTCCTGTTGAGAAATATGAAGGTTCGGTTTGTTCTTTCTCGCCGTTCTAAACTGGATCTATGTGGCACTTGAAAACACCAGTGGTCAAACCCAGAGCTGGCGACTAGGTGACTTTCTGCTGGAGTGTACCGTGTTGCTCTTATAGTTAATTGCCAATTTTAATCACATGAAGTTTTGATTCCACAGTTATAAGAAACTTCACCATATTTCCCATGCACCCATTTATAGTATCTTGCAAAGGATTAATGACAGTTCAAGTCTGAGCAATAGCTTGGATACTTAATTTGTGTGACCATTTCCTTATTTACAATAAATTCATTGTTCAAGTGGCCTTGCACCACCTGTGGCCACCTGCAAAACTTCTGTGACGTTTTCACTGACATTGTGTGAAATACTGCGTGGTGTGTCCTGGGGGGCATGGCAGGGGACAGTGACACTGCTTGAGAGTGATAGACTGGCCACAGAGAAATGAGGAGTTCCTACTAGGAACTCCTTGGGATGGCTTTTGCCTTGGTGCCCCTAGATTGGTTTGAGACTTTTGATCTCGGTCAAGCTTCATTGTGACAATTTTTGTCTTTGAAGAACTAATTGAAGCGCTTACCTTTTAATTACACTATCAGTTCTGCTTCAGGTGATCCTGCCTGTAGTAACTTGATCTTTGAAGCAGCTCAGCAGTCTGCGATCAAGAGTTACTTAAGCTTCTGGTGCTTAGTATTGTACTGCTAAATGAAGGCAGCATCTTCTTTCATTCACTTCTTTCTGAAAGAACAGACTGTATTAAAAAAAATAATTTATTTTCTTGGATAATAGATCCATTAAGAACCTGCAGCATGAAGTGTTGTCCTGGTTTGAGGTAAAACAGAACCAATTTTCTGTCGTTTGTTTTTATTGCCAGCCCAGTCCAAATCACAAGTGTCATAACTTAAATATTTTTGGTTAAGGAATTTAATTAGGTCTTAGTCTTTCTTTTTCCACCAAGACACCGAAACTGGAACATGGGAGTCTGCAGATATTAAAACTGCAGCAAGATGTTTTACATAAATAGTTTATACCTTTCTGTCACCGGATAACCTATGTAATAAAATGTCCTTATTCTTTAAGGCTACAGGCAGGCAGTAGGATGCAAGAAAAATACACTGGGACAAGCTACATAAGACTTCCCATAGAACATCAGAATTGTTCTTCTGCGGAGTATGAAATCTTGCCTTTGGCACTAAGCTATATTGAATGCTTCAGAAGGGAATGAAAGGGAAAACCTTTCTCTAAGCAGGAAGGTAACTTTGAATGCAGAGCTGGTATGTGTGGATTTCTACCTCTTCTCCATTTGGTGCTTTGATTTACTTTCCCTTTGTCTTGACTGGCTGTGCTACAATGCTGTTAGTTTTTTCAGTTCTTTGGAGCAGAAAAAAACTAACACAAAACTGGTATTAGTGAACTCTGCAGCTGATCAAATGCCGTATACACGGTTGTTTCTGTTTTATGGTAGATATCATAAGATCTCACACTGTTATGGTATGGTAAAAGGTACGGTGTCCTTTTTATTTCAGTGCTTGCTTAACACCTGTCTTTGATCAAAGTTAATGCTTGTTTTGAGGTGTGTTTGGTAAAAGCTTAAAAAAAAAAAAAAGCAGCAGCTGTGCACTGAGCTATTATGTGTATTTAAGGTAAATATAAGTCCTGGCCCAGCCACCAGCCAGCGTGTAGATAGTGTGTTCTCCCTTGGGCACATCCTCTAGTGCTTCTGCCAAGCCAGTTCTTCCCCCCTCCAGTGCCTCTGCATGGTCCTTCCATTCCTTTTGCCCTGTGGCTGGCTTTCTGCTCAGAACGGGTTCCTTGCCCTCCCTGATTTTCACTGTACTGATTCTTATGCCCTAATCTTGAGGGACCATGGAATAAGGGAGGCCATCTACAGTGAGCTGTAATGGACTTTGGCTACCTGACCTGAAATTGGCACCTGTAGCCACTGTAGCCCACCTTCCCTTGCAGTCAGCCCTGTAAAGCAACCCGTGCAGTGTTTTGTGAGGGCATGTGATCTCGTGGGATCAGGGGAATGATCTAGAAAATATTTTAAATGTCAGTGAGGAGCAAAATTCTTTAGGCTTTTAATCTTAGTGAGTTTTTGCTTGATTTAGTCAAAACCTTCCCAGATGCTAGTTACCAGTGAGACTAAACTCTGAAAATGTGAAGACTTGAGGGTCTGCCTGATTCACAGGGGGGATAAGTATCGGCCTAATGGGACCTTGGTTGAAACTTTAATTACAAGAAGACAGTAAAAAGCACTGTTTAAGAAAAAAAAAAAAATCCCCTTATCAAATTTTGTTGCTAGTCTAGTCAGGCTAAAAATTCTCCTTAATCTTAATGATTAGTAAGTTCTTCATTTCTGTGAGATTTATAGTGGTGTTAAATAAATTACGAATTATTCGGAGGCAGTATATTAAAGGAGATCTAATCAAGATATCCAGAATATTGTGACATATTTAAATCCCATAATATTTAAAAAAACCATTTTTGAGGGAGTAAAGATACTTTATATACAATTAGAGACAGTATGATTAATAACCTTGGGCTCAGATTCGATGGCTTCCTTTGGGATTTGAGTTTTTTCTATATCTCTGGAACCAAATATATGCCTTAATTACCAATCAAACAGTCAATGAAGGCAGAACTGAAGTGCGGATGTATACGCTTGAATTTGCATTAGTATTTCTTCCACAGACATGGATTAGTGAGGCTGTGTGTATCTTCAGGTTTCCATCGCTCTCAGGAAGAGTGTGAATCCATGTTATGAGCTTAGATTTTCAAAACTCCCGGACCTGTCTGTTTCACATCATATGGTATTTTTGCCACATGCTAAACCTGCAAAAGATAGGCCTTAGTCCAAAGGCAGGTGCATTTAAAATGAGCTGGGAAGATTCAGACCATTTAAAGCCAGACCCGCTGGTTGGGCAGGGCAGCGTAGTTTCTCTCCAGCCCTGTTTCTTTATGGATGTTTCGGGAGGGAGAGGAGATTGTGATAGGTGAGAAACAAACACAGCTGGGTTGAAACCATCCTGGTTGCGGATAACCTGAATTGAAGACAGGAAAAGTGGAATAAGATACTTCAAGAGATTGGCATGCTCCTGGGTTGCTGCAGTCAGTGGGTGGGCAATGCTCCTTAAATAGCAAACCATGGCAGAGCTTCCCTTCTACTGCAGGGACGGAAGAGTCGATGCCTCCAAGGCCAGTGGGATTGGGAAGCCCAGGATTTTGAAAGGTGTTACTCCAGGGTGCTTTGCTTGTCAGATACACCTGCAAAGGAATTGATTTCTGAGTTGAAGCTGGGGAGTGGGAAAATGTGTTCGAAACCAGCCTTTATTGCAATTCTGGGCATTCCTTATTTCTCATAGTTTGGAACAATGAATAGCGGGGGAGAAGTAGCTCCTTGCAAAAGAGGGAAGAATGGATAAATGGCGTATACTATTTGGGACCTCACTGGGCAATGCGACCATGCAGAGGGTAACTGAAAATGCACCTTCTGTGGGAGCGGGCATGGATTCAACTGAACTCATTTGTCACTGAATTAAGTTAAGGCAATAAAAAGTTTGTTAACTTCATCAGAATGTCCAGATACCACCGAAAACCAGCTGATGTGGAAATTTGTTTGATCGGAGCGTTACCACTCTCAAGTATGTACCAGCTCTGGCACAAGTCAAAGTTTTCTTCAGTGTTGTCTTGCTAACCAAAGATGGGAATGGGATTTTTATTATTGACTCTGCTGCGCTGTCCTGTCCTGGGCAGTCAGGGTCTCTGCTGCCTGTTCAGCTGGACTCTAACGAGTGGGCTCAATTCGCTGTTGTTGATCACATTGCTTTGTTTTTTACCATCTCCACCATTGCCCTGCTCAGACACAGCTTCAGCAACCTGCTTTTGTGCTCAGCTCCCAGTTACTCCAGAGCCACTGGGCAGTGGTGTTCCAGTTAGGGCTGGGCTAAATGTTTTGATGGGTGTCATGGTGCTGTTTTGGAACCAGTGGTGCAGAAATGAAATGAAAATATGTAGTGGTTGTTGGTTGGTTGTTTGTAACCCAATTTACTGGAATTTCATTGTTCTCATATTTATTTGCCTCTTTTTCTCCTTTCTGTAATCAGATATGTATCTAGAGTTTCAGGATGTACGTATCATCCCTTCATCTTCTGAATTTTTCTCAAATTGATTTTATTTCTGCACATGTTCATTCTTGAGTGTTTATAAGCTGTATATTTTGGTCAAATATGGCAGGCTTAGCTTTTTATTCTGAATGGTTAATTTTGAGACTCCCTATGAAAGAGCTCCAAGGCAAAATGGTTTTGATGATTACCAGCTGCTGTGTGCTTCATGGACTGTAATATAAACCTGACGGTCAATTGTGGTGGGATGATCTAATGAAGTTCTCAGATTTATTTTAGATAATAAAGCATAACTCCTTTTTTGCACAGATAAACATGGATGAATTGTCAGATTCATAATCCTCATGTTATGTCTGCCACATTTTCCACACTGCTTGAAATGGTCACTGTACGCCTGATTTATAAAGACAATATCACCTTGATGAGTACACAGTGTGTCACTTGAGCAGGATTCATGTCTGTATGGATTTCAGTGCAGAGATGTAATGTGAGACTATATAAATATTGTAGCCTCTTGCTCCGTCACATTGTCTGTTTCATTGGTCAGATTACCCAGATTACCTGCGCTGTAGCGACTATGGCTTTTTTGGTAATATTAAAAAAAAAATTCTGATAGAAAAGGAGATACTGGTGGGGAAAAAAAATCAGGCTAAAATCCTTTCCATTATGTATTGCTATAGGCAAATTAAAAATGAATTTGAGATCAGTAAATGAAATGCAATGAAAAACACTAAAGATTATATCATTCTTGAATTTTCCTCTGCACCAGAAATGGGGAAAGATAAATGGAGCAATTCTAGGGGATCGGACCCAAACCAGTCAGGTAAC
>KZ510458.1:0-12406 GCA_002844005.1 Limosa lapponica baueri | reverse complement strand
CTAAAATCCAGCTCTTACTCCTATGTTACCTGCATATTTCCCCTAACTCCTGTTGCTGAGCCAATGCCATGAAACCACACGCGTGGAAAGATAGAAGAAAAGCAGAAGGCTTTTAAAAGACTGGACCAGAGTTGACACAATATCTATGCAAACAGTATTTTACCAGGATTTAAAGGATTTTAAAAGCTACCCTATTGCAATTCCTGAGTTCAAACGGCACTTTATTCAATTGAAAAAGATAGTATATTCTCGGTTCTTTTTACCACTGAAAGCTTAATTTAAATTAAGCTTGTGTACAGTATAACCTTGTGGGATTGTGTGTTTCCTGGGAATAAACTTTTATACAACTTTTCTGCTCTGGAGGCGAGGGGGGGCAGGAGATCCGCACGCCTCCCTGGGGGCGCCAGGGTGTCCCACCGCACGCCAGACACCGGAGGACGAAATCCCCTTTGCGGGGATGTCTGCGGGAGCTCTTTTGCTTCCCGCAGACCAGCAAAGCCCCACCAGCCCTCACCGGCTCCGGGCTGCGCCCCGCAGCACCCCCCGGCTCCCGGAGGCAGGTGCCCGGGACCCGTGCGTGAGGCTGATCAATGAGGCGGGGAGAAGCGCTCCCCCCTCGGCTCCGCTACCGGGGCGAGCGCGGCGCGGCGGGGCGGCGGCCCCACAAAGGCGGCGGGGCGGCCCCGGGCCCTCGCACGCCCGGCGGAGGGGGAGGCACCTGCAGCCGGGGTCGGCACGGCTGCGCGCCCTCCCCTCCGAGCTGGTACCTGGGCGCTGGGCTGGTAATGCACCATAAAGAGCCTCTTTCAGGCTCTTTCAAGCCGAGATCGCGGAGGTCACCGTGTCTACAAACCCCCCTCTGTCGGCCGCTCGGGCCGGGGTGCCAGCGCGGCAAGCTGGAGAGCAGGCACAGCCCATGGGAATCCCAACACTTGTGCCGCCGGCTCCCCCGGCCCGCCCCGCTCCCCCGCTCCCCCGCCCCGAGGAGCTGCTGAATGTAACAAATGAGCTGCAATCGATCTGCGGGCACGGGGGAAAATCAAATTATATGGTGCGGCTGGCTGGGCGGCCGCGACCGGCGCAAGGTGCGGGCGGGCTGCGGGCGGCCCTCCGCCGGAGCCATCTCCCGCACCGCCCCGCTCCGCTCCCACCCAGCCCCGGCCCGCTCGGCTTCGCCTCCCGCTCCCTGGAGGGGCCTGAACGGCGAGACCAGGTTGGGGGGCTGCGAGGGGCTCACCCCGGCCTGCGCGCAGGTTGCGCGGGCTGCGGAGGCGCGACCAGCTTCTGCAAAGCGGGGGGGGGGGAAGGGGGGACGAGGGGAGGAGGTGGAGGGACTGCAGCAAGGTCGTGCATCAAAAGCCTGTCCTCCCCTTCTGGTGCCGCTTTTGGGTCTCCTCCCCGAGCTCCTCTCCCGGGGCTGGGGCAGGCAAAGGGAGGCAGCCCCGTCCCGGCATCCTGTCCCGCACCTGCGGAGCCCGCGGGGACGCACCGCCCCGGCGGGAGGAGAGCCGGGCACCCCCCCGGCCTGGGCGGGTTGTGCTCGGGGCTAGGGGCTGGGGGTGTTCAGACAGTGAGCTGGTACCTGAGCCCTCCCCTCGCCCCCGAAACGGGCGTGTGGGGGCGGCTCCGCTTGGGAAAGCCCCCGCGCAAGGCCGGCGGTTTGTCTGCGGGTCCATGGGAATCTGGCCACTTGCGCCGGCCGCAGCCGGGAGGGGGCTGTGCTTCCTTTACAAAAAGAGACACAATTAAGCAAAATGCTCAATGAACATTATAAATGATGTGCAATCGCCTCGCAGATTGCTTAGCAAATCAAATTATATGGTTGCTCACGGATGATTTCCATGTGCTTTAAAACGCAAACAGGTACTTTCTGATTTTGGGTTTGGTTTTTTTTTTTTTCCTAAACAACAACAACAATAAAAAAAAAAGGCCAGCGCTTTAAGCATTGCGGAGCAATGCCACACGCTGAAAGGCGGCCGTGTGAATATTCACGTTCTCCTTTGTTCGCTCCTGAATTTCACAATGGCCCGGGGAGGGCACGGCCACTGCACTCTTGTAAATTTACCAATCTTTGACTAAAACGGCCAGGCACCTGCTTGGCAGAGCACAAAGCTGCCTACGTTTCCACCAACAATTTACTGTTTCATCAGCTTCTAAATTGGCCCGACAATAGACAGGCTCAAAGCTAATATAATTTAAATCAACGGAGATGGCCGAGTTCAAGGCTCCGCCGGCTGCGGAGGCGGCGAGGCGGGCGGCTCCTTGCGGGAGCCGTTCAGGTGCGAGCGGGGCGGGCCGTGCCCCGCCAGCCCCGGGGCGAGGGGAGCCCGGAGGAAAAGGCAGCAGCGGTGCGGGGCGAGGGATGCCGGGCGGGTGCGGGTTTTGCTGGACGGGGAGAGGAGGGGGGACACACACGCAGTGACTCCCCCAGGGCACTGCAGCGGAATGAAACGGCGACAAACTCAACCGGTCCCCCGCAGGAAAGAGGCGCGGAGGGGGCGCGGGCAGCACGGGAGCGGGGACCGGCTCCTCCGGCGGCATCCCGCGGCGAGCCCTGCCCAGCGCCGCCCGCCCGCCGCCCAACCGGCAGCGGGGTGTCCCTCCCCGCTCCCCCCGGGGGGATCTGTGAGCAAGGCCACTGGAGGAAAGCAGTATGTAAAGAGCACGTGTTGATAAGGAGCCCCTTATTTTCCAGCACAGAAAACCACTCACGGGGAGGGGAACGGCTCCCTGAGACCAAGCCCTGCCAGCGCTCTGCTCCCATCCCCAGGATCGCTCGCTTGGGAAATCATGCACGACTCTCACCCCAACTGCAGAAGGGCTGGTAGACACCACAGCAAAGAAGGCGACTGTCGATGCAAACGCCAGTTGCACTCTGTAGCGTTTTTAAAAGGGTAATAAGGCTCCTTAACACCAGCTGGCAGGAGGCGCTCTGACTTGGTTTTCATTTTTTTACCCCCGGCAACTTCTGACGACTACGAGCCCTGTCCCAAGGGGTTACAGGGCACTTTTTCCATTCCAATAAACAACCCTGTTACACCATCTCTTTCATAAATATATCCAGCTATAGATTAAATAGACGTAAGTTTTTCCAGTCATCGCTCCTTTTTATGGGTCAGAGAGTCCTTCTGTTTTCTAACCTCCTCCCTTCATTTCTGCCTCCCTGTTTTTTGCCCATTTGCTCTTGTGCGAGAGTGGATTCCCGTGAAAGATCTCAATCTCCATGGGATTTTCCCTCAGGTTTATATACTGCCACCACACTCCTCTCATTTTGCCAGGACAAGCAAAGCAAGCTCAGGATTAGACTCCCTGATTCTTTATCACCCAAATCACCTTTCCCTGCCTTTTTCTCCGTATGAGTTAATCTACTGGGACAACCAGAACCGTAACTGTACACAGTCATCCAGGAGAGTCCTCACAGCTCCTTGGAGAATGCCGTCAGCATTTGCCTTTCTGCCAAACCCCTTCACTTCATATTTACCCTTTTCACGGCCACGTTCCTTCAGTGGCTCATAACTACTTCGTCATTAACTAGTGTCCCAAGGTCTTTTTCCTTCTCTATCTGGCAAGGACAACCGAGACCACAGCCATAGCACATGTTCCTACCATACGTCCCAAATGCACGACCTCTTAATACTGGATTTCCTTCCTCCTTTGCCACTCTGGCACTCACAGTCCTTGGCTTCCCCCCGATGACTTTTGAAGCCTCCTCTGTGCTGGGACGCCCTTCCTGTTTTGCAACTTTATCAGATGTTAGCAGAGTCCTTCTTTCCTTCTAGAACTGTTCATGGAAATTTTCCATGCTGTCCATAAGAGCAAAGAGGTGACTATCCTGGGCCATGGCACAGGTCTGTCCAGTTCCCTTGCCCACCTGTGACAGTGATGAGAGCTCAGAAACTTCTTTTGCCAGAGATCGTTTCTGTGTGTCTAAGAGCTCTTGATAAATTTCTCTCTCTTCTCTCTAGAATTTGTCTAATGGCTTTTAGAACTCAAGCAGCAAGCTGTTTTATTGAAATTATGAGATATTATTTAGTAGAGTTGAGCTTTAAATGAATGAATCCTGTCTTGGAAACAGATGCAAGATTTAGAGATGCAGGTAAAACCAGAGGCCTAAAAGCATCTCGGGGCTCCATGCTCCTCAAGAGTCTCTCCTCAGCTACCATCTAACCCTACAAGTTTCCCTCCTGAGGAGACATACTACACAGATGGCATTTTAATAGTCTTGGCTGTAAGTGAAAACTATCCTGATGATTTTTAGCTAGGAAGAGCCGACCTGCCTTGGCTGTTCAGCTCCAGGAGAGGATTTCCAGTGGAGATCCCTCAACCCTCAGTTCCAAGCACAGTTAGGTTTCTCTCCAGCCCAGAGTTAGACATTTGCTGGCTCCTTGCTGAGCCCGCTGGCTCACTCTTGCATTCTTTGTTGATCACCCGCCTCCCATCACACCAGGAGCCTTGGGGCTAGGTGCCCAGCACCTACAATTTAGGCATTGCAAAACCACATCTCTGCATCCATTTAGCCCTGAGGCTTTTATCTTTGTGGCGAATTATTAACCAAGTCAGGGACATGAAAAACATCTACAGAAGGAGATGCTGCACTTTCTTTGGAAGTTGTCCACGTATGAATAGTACTGTTTTACCTAGCCTGGTACCCCTTCCCCTGTGCTCACCTTCCAGCAGGCACAGGAGAACCTTTTTCACTCCATTCTATGAGAACCTTTCTCATAACGAGGATTGGTTTTACGTCTCCTCTCAGTGATCTCTTCCTGAGACTAAGGAAAAATCCATTTCCCTTCAGTATGCACTTTTTAAACATCTTAACATTTTTTGCTGCTCTCTGCTAATTTTCCTGCAGCTTTTCTTCAAGTGTAGTGCCCCAAACTGGACACTATAGTTAGGCTAAGCCTAAGTGCCAAGTAGAGCAGAATAATTACCTCAGTGTTTTACCCAAAACACTGCTGCTAATATATCCCCAAATGACATTTGTTTTTCTGCATAGGTTTTATCCCGCTTCACGCAGTGCATCGTTCACAACAGCCAGTCGATCCATTCCTGCACTATTGCTGCCTTATCAGTTATTCCTCATTTCACAAACCGCGCATTTGGTCTTTTGTCCCAAGGCTGCATTTTGTGCTCATCTTTATTACAGTGCAGCTTATTGATTCCAGGCAAGCTCTCCAATCTGTGAAGATCAATATAAGTCCTGATCCTGTTCTCCAAATCAACCTCTCCTAGCCAGTGCTCCCAGGAGTCGAATCAAGTACTCTCTTTTCCAGTAGCCGATTTATTGTTGAAAACATTGGGGCCACAGCAGACACCTGCAGGACCCCACTTGGCACATCCAGCTTTGACACTGAACCGTGGATGAGTGCTTTAGTATGAATCAAACATTACATGCTTACTCTAATCAGGATTTCATTTAGATCTCATTACACGGTTTTGTTTATAAGAATAGTAGGGCTTTTGACACTAGCGAAGTCAACATATATCACATCTATCCCTTTATACACTTGGCCAGTTAGTCCTTCAAATAAGGACACCGAATTAATTTGAAGTGATATGTTCTTGATTAATCCATGTTGATATGTTCTACTGCCTTCTTATCACTTCTGTGCTTACAAATTGATTAATAATTGACTCTCATTATCATGGTTAGGCTGATGGATTAATACTTCCCAGGATCCTCCTCTTTGCTCTGTTTTGGGCTTGTAAACACACGCCTCTGGCATCAATGTCCTCAAGCAAGTCACTTAGGGTGTGGGTCATCATTGCCTCTAACTTCAGCCAGTCAAAAGCTGGACGTTAATTAGGAGAGGGATTCAGTTCCTTACACACAGGAATATGACACACATAGTCTAGCATCATGTTAAGTATACCATAAATATAGTACTTATCAATACATAATATTTAATAATACATAGTATAAATATATATAATATACATCACTTAAGTACTTATATAAGCGCTTATATATAGTACTTATAGAATACACAGTATCCAAGACATTATATATAAAGAGACTGGCACCTTTCTGGAAGCTCAGCCTGGAGTGTCCATGCAGGCTATCCAAGCAGGATAACTGATACCATCTGGAATGGGATAGGGCATCTATACCTACGTTAAAGTAACTGCACCTCTAACTATAAGATGCTCATTAATATTCAAGGTGAAAAGATGCATGTAACAAACCACGCTCAGGAGGGAACTTTCTTAAGATGGAGTCTGCTGGCCTTTGGAGACGCCACTCCATGTTCATTGGCAATAGAAGCAACCAAAAAATTTTAGCTTCAAGTTACAGGACTACATGTTTTTCAAGGTGTTCTGACATTTAAATGGTCCAAACACCTAGCAAGCATTTTGAAGTATCTAAGTGCCTCACTCCTAGATTGGCCCATGCTTATTCTGTCTGATTTTCAGTACTACCAAAGGTACTCAATGTAGGAAGCTAATTACTCCAAAGCCTCCTGAAATCTGCAGTCCCCACTTTACATGCTCATAGCTCTCTTAACAATTACCAAGAGAACCTGCACTGATTAAACCTTAGCTTAGGTTGGTTCAGAGGAACCCAGGGTTTTGTAACTCAGCCCTACCTATCAAGTGCAGAAAACAGCCTTTCACTCACTCTCAGGGTGTTGTGAGGGTAACCACATGAAAGCTTGCGAGGCACTCTGATCTGTGGTAACCGAGCCACATGTACCCAAGGCAGAAGGGTTTGATGCACAATGTAGGTACAGATTGCAATACTGAAACTTCACCTGAGCTGCCCACAGCCCCGAGCTGTGTTACGATCTTCCTCCTGATCTACAGACAAGACACTGATGGCAGGACACGTCTAACACAACACCAAATGCAGTAAATTGAGAAAACATCAAAGACCACATCAGATGACAATTGCTTCTCTTTTGGTACCAAAACGCTCCAGACCTCTTCTGGACATGATGAGTCCCGAAGGTACATGAGCATCGCAAATCCACAGGTTGAGCTGCATACATATACTCATGCTCTTCTGATGTACAAGATCTTTATGATCAATTATAGCCGAATGAATGAATGATGTATAGCACTGGTGAGGAAGGGGTAGCTGGAGAAGCAGCATTTCCCTCCTCTGTGCCTTTATTTGCAAGCTGACAGAGATTTGTAGGAATAATTCCACTGCCAGTAGCATACAGGCTGTCTGATTTAATCCATGACTCCATCAGCTTCCCCATCAACAGAGCCCACAAGGAGTTATCATATAATAGTTCAGATCCAAATGAGCTGCTGCAGTTTCCCACCCCAGCATGAGGACTGAACCCGAATTACCCTAGGCCACCTGTCCCTGCTCACCACTGCAATGTACAGTAGAGGGATTTAGCCCTTATTTGTCATCTTTTGTCTGCAGCCTTGTTGTTTGGGTGGGGCTGCACCTGTTCGTGGGGAGTGGGAATCCCTTAATTACGGCTGTGGGGCTGGGCAGCGAGAGCTGGCCCTGTGCACTGGCACACAAAGGCTTAGGGGAATGCGTGTGAATTCAGTGCCCTCTTTATGCCATGCCAACATTCATTGCAAATCCTCTGCAGGTCTTCACGGCTCAGCTCCCGCATTCCCAGGGCTTCTGGCTGGTATTTCACACACTGGATAGTCCTTGCTTTAGAGGGCAGAGATGCTGCCTCCCTGTATTTTGGAATCTTGGGCTCTGCAGTTGTGTAGAAATAGCAGTTGAGGGACAATAATACATTTTAAGGTGTACTTTTGGCTATAGCATCACCAGTTCTTTCCTAGCATCAAATGAAAATTGAGTTGACTGGAGAATGTAACCCCATTGCTTTGAAGCGTCATGTTAGTAATGACGGCTGAAGCCACAAAGACACCCAGGTTATACACTCCACTGAATCCCCAGGGATGATGTGACCCCACTCTCTTCTCCCACTAATCCCAGCTACTGATTGAAGCTCCTGTCCATGCTACCTCACTTCAGTGAGTGTCCCATTCCCTCCCTCCCCTGCCCTACACCCCCCTCTGCCCTTGACACCTAATCTCTTGGTGCCCAGAGCTGCCATCTCCTTTTGCTCCCTCTTCTCCCTCCCTACCTAAGCGATGCCCCTCTGCATGTCAAGCCAAATGTCACTGTCCCCCACCAAAATGCCACCAGAGAAGACACAGATAGCACAGCCGGCCTCCACCTTTTTACTCCAGTGGTCAATGCCGCAGAGACCTCTCAAGACTTCAAGTAAATTTGGGCCTACACCTTTGCACTCCTGGGCCGAAGTGACCTGTTCAGAAGCAAACCATGGAGTCCTTGGCAGCCAAAATCGACCGAGCTTCTGTTAACATCCCCCCCCGCTCCCCCTCAAAAAAAATAAAATAAAATCACAAACCAGCAGTTCAGCCCACCCTTTTCTGCCAGTTCTGGTGATTCCTCGCGGAAGGAAGAAGCCGGCCGGCCCGGCGGTGGGAGCTGTGAGGGCCCGGCTTCGGGGCTCTGCCGCCATCTTGTGACGCCGCGCGGAACGGGCGCTGACAGGGAACGGCCCTGTGATGGCGCTCCCGTCGTTTGGCCAGCCCCGGGAGGGAAAGGGGGGTTTGGCGGCGTGGCGGGCACGAAGGCCCCGAGCAAACCACCCCCCTCCCCGGGACTGGGGGGGCGGCAGCCGAACCCCTCGCTGAGCCCCCACCGGTGGTGCGCCCTGTCGTGGCCACCCTCCTGCCTTTCCACAGCACGGCTCCTCAAAGCAGGTTAGTCCCCCACCTCCAAAAAAAACCAGGCTCGCCAAAGCACAATGCCCCAAAACATCTCGATATGGCTAAAACAGCGGCTTGTGGGTTTCTGGCTGCAGACCAGGCCGGTGGATGTTCCTCAGCCTGCGTTGGTTCAGTGTGAAGACTGAAGCCGGTACCAGGTAATGGATGCCGAGTCCCACCATGAATGATTCCTGTGAAGAGAAGGAAAAGCGTGCTTGGCTGGTGCCCCCTTCATCTCCTCTTCTCTGAAGAGCACAGCACCCCATCACCCCTCTTCTCTTCTCTTCTCGCTCCTTGATGAGGACCCGGCAGCCGTACCTTCTTTGAACCTGTGGTAAGAGCCGTGAGGATAACCAGGGTTGAGAGCCAGCTGCTGTTGTTGAGTTTATATGACAAACGAGAGGTTCAGATGTAAGATTGATAGCAATTAGATTGCCACCTGCTATCGCTTTAATCCGTATCCCAGATTTTTAATTGTTAAGGGGGAGGGGGGGCTGTTGGCACAGGAATACAGAAGGACTATCTTAAAAGGCACAAAGCGTTAGGATTGCATCCCAGCCATCACAGGTGGGGCTGCCCATTTTTTTACTTTTAGCCTCTGCTGTGAATTTTGGTCTCATTTTTGCACAGTTCTTTCTAGGACTTCTGTACTCTATACTTCCGACCGTGATTTTATTTATTTATTTATTTATTTTAGCAAATGCGAACGGTTCTACTTCAGGCTTGGCCTACTCTTTCCAGTTTGGCTTCCTGACAACCTGCTGCTGTCAAGTGGCCTGCATTTCATTTGCATTGTGTCTGATTTTCAGCAGGTCCCTCTCTGAGGTCTGTTCCTCCTGGCTGTTACCCAGGTGAGCAGTCCCACTGCACTCAGAGTGATAATAGCTGTCAATAATTGGTACTTCCACAGGTTTGTAGGGTCAGGGCTTGCTTCTTCCCTCGCTTTGGATAGTGCTAATCTGCTTTCAAGTCACGCTTCATCAGAAAAAGGGAACGCCAAGAATTTTGAAAGGTTTGCTATCAGGTTCCACAAAGGAAAATGCTTGGGAGAAACATGTTGATTTTGTTGGAGAGACACACAAAATAGACTACGATTTGCATAAGGAGCTACTGAGAGAGGGGAACTGAATGAGAGGTCGAGGGAAGGGTTTTCACTGACTTCAAAGAATATTGGATCAGATCCATGTGGAGCATTTGCAACTTCCTTTGATGCACCAGCAAACTGGAGATAACAAACCTCTCTTCTCCATACATGCTCTACCTAAGGCATTATGTGGAGAAAGACTTTGAGACTGGCAATGGCACAACCCAGTCTTAGGAGAGAAAGTAGGTCTGTATAATCTATTTGTGAGAAGATATTTTTTCTAAGTGATCTACGGTTGCAGCGGGTTTGAAGCAAATGTACCTTAGAGGTCACTGCAGAGCATCCATTTGAACTGCTCTGTGTTCTGGGGGAAAATTGTCGAAATATTGTGGAATATTGAAGTAGATTTGTTTTTTTAAAGTGTCTTTTGAGGCGACTCTGAGTAGTCACTGTCCATCCCTCTCCAAAACCACCCAACCATATGCCATAACTCCACAGAGCAAGACCCCCAAACTGTACCCTGTTACCTTTTGCAGATGGAATATCTCCTCCTTCACGGTGCACCCTCCACCTCATATTCCCAGCTACTCCCTATACTGCACCTCCCCCCATGAGGTCTTCCTGATGCGGAGTAGCCCAACCTCCTCATCCTGTGTGCATCACATCTCCCCAGCACCCACAAGTTGCCTCCCCCCACCGTGGTCCCAACAAATAGTCTCCTTTGTCTTTCTCCGGCCAGGAGAAAGGTTCTGATCGAAGATAGATCCCTGCAGCCACTGTTGTGGTTGCCACGGGCTGGGAAGTCATCACAAGCCCAGCTGGACACCTCTGGTCTGCTGTAGTTATCTGTGGAGAGGTGCTTAATGGGCTTAGTTAAATACCACGGCCTGGGCAGAATGGATGAGTTTTACTGTGTCTCTTTGGAGCAGTTCATCTGCCATCTCTGTTTTAGACAGTGTTTTTTATTGGCAATTTCTGCCTATTCTTGAGGCAGGTGTAGAGCAAGAAGGTGAAACTTGCAGAAAAGAAGATAAATTGGCACAGGGTTGATAGAAATAAGAATAGCAACAGGAACAAAATAATAAGCCATCATAAGCATTTCTGCAGCCCTTTTCATGTGTGGATGTCAAGCAATTTGCAAGAGCTGAAAAAAATTAAGCCTCTCAGCAGTGCTCATACGTCAGAAATACGCAGTTTCTTTCACCTATTGCTTAACTGCTGTCACCCCTGAATTAGGACAGAGAAGCTGTTCATTGCTCAAGGCAACGACGCCTTGCAATTTAGGGTGTGAGAGGCTAACTCAAACTGTAAGACAAGGCAGCATTTAGAGTCTAGAGTTGGCCAGGCCACCGCCTTACAAAAAGAGCCATGGATCTTTAACACCAAGTGGTCAGGCCCTCAGTTTGACGTCTCAGCTGATAAAACAGGAAAGGTGAAAGCAGGGGCAGAACCAATCTTTTAACAGCTGGCTGTAGGGGAAGACAAATTTGTAAACTGAAAGAGGGACAAAGGGAAAACATTTACCCCCCGCTTTTAATAGAGATTCATTCATAAAAGTAAAGTGAAGGCTACAAGGTCATAGAAAGTTACATGTGATCCGGTTTTGGAAAATGCCCTTCTTACAGACCAGGCCCAGAGGCAGAGGCTATTTGGGCTATTGCCAAGGAGAAGTGTCATGGAGGCCCTTTTTTTCCTTCTCTGGGGGCCTAAGGAAACTCCAGCTAGACATATTGTACATGACAACGTTTAATGACCTTTGTTCATAATGGGCCTGAGCATGAATACCCAAGTGCATTCAGGAGAGGCCCAGGACTAAGAGGTAATGTAAAGCCTGAAACAGGGAGGGAACATTTTCTGGATTGGGAAAAGGGTCATTTCTGGGGCAGTGGATGTGTGAGGGTTCATTTTGCACCTGGTATTCAGATTAACAGTGCGGTCAATCTCCTGAACTTCCCAAGCATGAACACCTGCTTCTAGCTCTGCTCAGATCCTAGCCCTTCACAAGGCTTTCTCCTTCAGCAGTCCAAGGAAATGCGTAGGCATCCCATGGCTCTGTCAGAACTGTCACCGGGAGACTGTCACACCAGGGAGGATTGATCTCAGCTCTCCCATTCTTGAGAGCTCACAGTCAGCTCTTTAGGTGCCATCCTCTGCACACTTTCCATCCACCATCTGTGTCCTCATCCTTCAGTGACGACTCCTTCTGGAAAGGAAAACACGAATTCTCATTGTCTCTCTTTGACTCCAGCACCTTCCTCTGTGTTGCCTTTACCACTTTCCTAACGGTTGTGCAAAATACTTTCCTCTCCTTTCCTGTTCCTTCCTCCTATCATAAAATGTCTGGATTCACCTTCTGATCTGCCAAAAATGATAAAAAAGATGACCTGGCTGTGGTCCACATTTCTACATCCCATACATCAGTAATGTAGCAGGGCAGCACAGTCTCTGTTACCAGAACTAAGCAGGCTATTTGAACATCTCTGATAACTTTTTATTTTATTTTTCCTGATTTTGTGGCAGCTCCTCTGTCCCTGACAAGTTTTTCTGGAAGTCACTTTGAAAATCACTGTCTAACTGTGTGAGCAAAGGAGGCGAGCTGGATGA
>KZ510455.1:0-14345 GCA_002844005.1 Limosa lapponica baueri | reverse complement strand
GGAAAACAGCTTATCTCTTCCGAGTGATTTCTGGAGGAGTCAGTGTAGTTTCGCTGTGTTTTGGTAGTGGCATCCTTGTGTACAGGAGTCATTTCTTTCCTATCGTAGTTGGTCTGTTGATAAATATAAGTGCTTGACTTAAAAATTACCTGCCTTCCTGAAGCAGGTCTTTGTTATTCAAGCTACTGCGTGTATTTAGTTGGTATTCCCTTTGTTAGCCCTGGACCCTGAACCAGAGGGTCAGATCCCTCAGGTTGAACAGAGACCTGAAGTGTAGTCTAATAAAATTTGGCTGTAAGGGAAGGAATAAAACTTAAACAAGTTTCCTGTAAGTTATGGCCAGATGTACCTTTTGCAGACACTAGAAGGATTAAGAACCAGGCCTTTTAGTTGGGTGCGAAATTTCTTTTTACTTTTTTTATTATTTTGCCTGAAAGGTGGGTGATATTCTTTCCCTTTCTCGCATAGGAGATGACAAGTTTCAATCCCAAATCCGTGTGAAATGAAACTTCTAAGAAAAACAGTTATTTAGACGGATTGACCTATGTGAAAAACTAAGTGCTGTGCTAAAACAAGAACTGTCCAAAGCAAAGTTCAGGATGCTGACGTTAAGACTATTCTGTTAAGAGCTGAAAGATGCTTTGATTTAGCTGCACTAATACACTCAGGAGGAAAAGTATAAACTATGTGTTAAGAGTGCAGTTGTCCAGCTTGTGTGGTCTCTGAAGGCAAAGCCAAATACTAGGAATTTGGCCTTAATTTCAAAGGCTCTCTGTTGTGTTACTGAGATCTGTAGGTATCAATCATTCCAGTTACAAAACAAAGGACTGTAAATTACAAAGCGTAGTATCTGCTGCTGTGGCAAGAGGTGAATTTAGCATGTGGCAATATCTGTGTGTGCACCACAGCCCCAATCTGATGGCACAGAGCAGCTAAAGCTGCCTCCAGACAAATTCCTTCAACCCCCAAACACTGAATTTCTCTTCAGCATTCTGTAAGTCAATGATGACAGGGGGATGCTGTGGAAAACCACTGTCAGTCTGTACAGATTGCAGCAGTCCTGTTTGGTCAAGTAAGCTGTTGTGATGAGAAGGAATCCATCAAGTTACCTTTCTTTCATTTGTTGTTGAAGGGCTTAGCAAAACTTCGTAAGGCCTTTTCTGTAAGGCTCTATTGCAATGGCTGCAGGAAGCACGCAGACTTTATTTGGATCCTTGTTAGTTAAGAGTACACAGCTTGATCTGAAAAAATAAGGGTTTAGCCTACAAAGGATATGGTTTATCCAGTTTAAGGAAAAAAAACATAGCACCTACAGTTTCTTTTTCCTCATTTTGCCTTTTGAAGATAAATGGATGCTAGTTTTAGCAAATCAAAGTCACACATAAACACCAAAAGCCAATTGCATTTAAACATAGTCTAGTTTCTAAAGTGCTGCTGGCTTCTAGTGCCAAATCTAGGTTGCTCTAAACAGAGTAATGACAAATTTAACTGCTTTAGTCTATAGTTAGATAAAAAGGCTCAAATGCTTTTAAAAGCTTAGTTTGTTACCTTGGAAACTCTGAAAATAGAAAATACAGCCATGTTATTAATGTTTTAAATCGAAGAGAGGCATGTAAAACGTGCCTTATTGACAGATCTCAGTTTTGCTTGTTAGCTTCACTTCGGTATTTTGCTTCATGAGGATTTAGTTCTTTGAGATACTTCAGAGGATATTTTGTGTGGGAAAATGGGCAGGAAATACTGTATTGGCCTTTCATGAAAGAAATAAAGGCTTAAGTGGAGATACTCCTGCAGTACTGATGAAGATAGAACGAGATTCAGTAACTAAACAGGAAGAAATGCACAACATAGTAGTTGAGGCAGGTCCAAAGTCCCATCTGTTGTATGTGACTGTTCTTGGAGGTTATAGATACCTGGTTTAAATTTTGTAGATCCTTTTTAGGACTAAAATTTTTACAGCTGTTTATCCAAATCCTAAAAGACCTCAAGTACTTTGCTTTTGATGCCTTATTTTATCTTGAATGCTTTCAAAGCAGTAGGAATGATCCTAGGTTCTTTCCAAAAACTGAGCTGGCAGTATTTTGTAATCAATACTGCTTTATTGCAAATAACAGAATATTGTTAAAAGAATGTAAATTACTGGCAAGGAATATTTTAGATATTGTTAAAGGAACATGTGTTACTGGCAAGGAGTATTTTAGGCCATTTTCTTCTAGCCTATAATACTTCAGGGTGCATTGTGTCATTCCGTCAAAAAGAGGGGGGAGAAACCCACCCTTGTGCACTCCCATAGTATCACTAGCTTTGGACAAAATGCAGAAGTGTTTTATCTTTGAACAGTTGGTCCCATTTCTGACAATGCTGCTGAGGTGTGTGCCACTATGAGCATCTTGCTGCCTGTGTTTTTCTGTAGTACTTCCTGTATCTAAATAGCTCTTTATCTCCTTGGAATTTCAGGAAGATGTTTGTTGGCGGCCTCAGTTGGGATACAAGCAAAAAAGACTTGAAAGACTACTTCACCAAATTTGGTGAGGTAACCGACTGTACGATAAAGATGGACCCTAACACAGGAAGATCCAGAGGCTTTGGATTTATTCTCTTCAAAGAGCCTGGGAGTGTTGAAAAGGTGAATTTAAACTTCATATTTCAGATTCTTGACTTCTAGGGGAAACTTTTCAGCTTGAGTTAATCCTATCAAACTATGTTTCAGGTTCTGGAACAGAAAGAACACAGGCTAGATGGACGACTAATTGACCCCAAGAAGGCCATGGCAATGAAAAAGGATCCAGTGAAGAAAATATTTGTTGGTGGACTAAACCCAGAAGCCACAGAAGAGAAAATCAGGGAATACTTCGGAGAGTTTGGAGAGGTGTGTAGTGTTATCTTAGTAAACACTAAAACAGTTGCTGTTTAGTTTAATAACTTGTAAGTTGCAAATTAAATTAACTTCAGATGTATCAAGCCTTCTGTAACTGATCCAGAGGTTTCCCATCTCGAGAGCAAGGAAGGCACACACTGCACTAGCTGCTTCCATTGCTACTTAGATACCCTTGCCTTTAACTCAGACCATTTTATCTGATGTTAAAATTGTTTTTAGGAGTTGTAAAATAAAATCTCTGGTCTGAAAGCCAGTGTTGTTATAGAAAGAATATTGCAACTTTGATGTTGCATAATATGTATAAGGGGGAAACTCTGTTTTACTGTCCCAAATGCTGTGCATTTAAATGTTCTGCTAAAATACAAGTCTAAAATGGTATTTCCTGTCTTCAGATTGAAGCAATTGAACTTCCAATGGATCCAAAGACCAACAAAAGGAGGGGGTTTGTGTTCATCACTTTCAAGGAAGAGGATCCAGTGAAGAAGGTTCTGGAGAAGAAATTCCATAACGTCAGTGGAAGCAAGGTAGAAACTTTGACTCGTAAATTTTTGTTGAACTTATTAAGTATAATACCACTACACCTGCAATGGGAAGATTATTTTGTAGACTTGTGATTTCAAGGCACCCAAATTACAATAAGGAGAGCTTGCAAGTTACCACAGGGTTGTGGGTGGTTGTTTCTTTCCGTAAGTTCAGTTGTAGAGGCTACTGAGGTTCTTTGCCAGTATTTGTGGCTTTAATACTTGCCATTTTCTAGGGGCTTTTGTATGTGAAATACCTAATTGCATTCATTAAATATGTGTAGAAAAAGTGGCTTGTTTATGTATCAGTCCAGCAATATAAGCCATTTCAACAGATAAACATCCATTTTCAGCAGAGAGCATTTGGGTAAATTCAAGGCTTACAGCCACTAACTTCCTAAGCAGCTGGCTGAGGCTGGCTCTGTCTGACATGGGGGCAGCTTCTGGTGGCTTCTCTCAGAAGCCCCCCCTCTGCAGCCCTCTCTGCTGCTAAAACCTTGTCTCGTAAACCCAATACAAGGATCCAGAGAGTAAATGTGTGCTTATGGCAACTGGTACCTGGTCAGCTGGTCCTGTGAACTACTGTAAAAGCAGTGTGAGGTGCTTTAACAGCTGACACTACTCATCTGTGGGAACAGCTAATAGAGGCTCATGTGTTCAGCTAATGAGGACTGGAGGCAAATGATGTGTGCTGGCTGGAGGTGTCCTTCCCTTCTCCATGGCTAGTGTTGACCATATCCAAACTTGAAAACCCTATTAGATCTGGTTATGCTGTCTGGCACAGTGATTTAGATTACACTTAGTTTAGGACTGGTCTTGGCAGCACGGAATAAGCTTCTGTGCAAACCTAATGTGCTGGTAGTTGTCAAGACACTGTAGTTAGTGGTAAAGTTTGTTTTTAGGAGAGATGAATGCTTATGTGCAAAGGGAGCTGAGAAGTAGTATATGTGTATTGTAACTATGGCTTGTTTTTGTGTCATAGTGATAATAAAACGAGCAGGTTACCTTAAAGCTCCTGTGTGAAGAATTCCAGGCCAGGCTTGCTCAGGTGCTGCTATCACAGGGAGTTGTTCCTTTTGCAGCAGCAGCAGCTTTCATCTCAGTCTGCACAGATTCAGGAACTAGGAAGCTGGCTGTCAGCTTGAACTGCAACTTGGGAACCTGTCTTGGAAATGTCAATTCTGGTTGTTTTTAGCTGTTCTTAGTATTTGAGAAGTAATGATTTCTTGCCAACCAAGTGTTGGTAAGTGTACTTCACAGTCCAACACATACTCAGTGTATAGGGTGTACAAAGGCTACCAGGAAAACTCGTTCTGGTTTGTTTCTCAAAGCCTTGTTCGTTCAGTGCAGCTCAGGTGAAGTGGTCCAACAGCAACAGCCTTGTCATAGAGGTTGTGCCAGGACAGAGGGCAGCCTTGTGGCTCCTACAGGAGCGGTGGCCATGCTGAGGTGCCCTCAGCATCTCTTCCATGGGGGAGTTGACAGCAGAGAATAGGCAGTATTAAAATACTCTGAAAGCAGTGGCCTGCTTGCAGTGGTCAGTAGTGACTTACCTTTGCCCAGGTGGCACAATAAATCAGATGTTTCTGGACATGCATTAATTCTGGTCAGTGATGGACCACAGCACGCATTACCTCCTTTGCCTCCAGAGTAACCTCTGGCTTTCCTAGGTGGTTAGGGTGGGTGCTGCTGCTGTAAGACACTATACACACTCTTCCTTGTTCTTTTATTTTCAGTGCGAGATTAAGGTAGCACAGCCAAAAGAAGTATACCAGCAGCAACAGTTCAGTAGTGGTGGAGGAAGAGGTAGCTATGGAGGAAGAGGCAGAGGTGGAAGAGGCGGCGGTAAGTACTACATGCACTACTTTAGTATGGACACATTCTAAGTAAGTTGTGTGTACTAAAATGGGATTTTGTGGATGGTTTTCCCTTCTATAGCTCAAAGTCAAAATTGGAATCAAGGTTATGGCAATTACTGGAACCAGGGTTATGGGAATCAAGGATACGGCTATCAGCAAGGTTATGGTGGCTATGGAGGCTATGATTATTCAGGATATGGGTATTATGGATATGGACCAGGCTATGATTACAGTAAGTAAAGAGAACTGTATTGGGTATAAGCAAGCGTAACTAATTAGCAGTTTAATGCATTTGTTCTCTTGTTCATAGGTCAAGGCAGTGCAAATTACGGGAAGACACCAAGACGTGGTGGTCATCAGAATAACTACAAGCCATATTGATCAAACTTATTCAGGTATGCAGTGGCATGGTCTCTTTTGGAAAATGACTGCATAGGTTTTGTATACAATGCTGTAGATGGATATTTCAGTTCTGTACCAAATTTAACTTTACAATAAATTTCTATGGCCTGTTAAATGTGCATCTTACTTGGAAGAGCTCCCTGGAAATGTTTTACATGTTTAATACTTACAGATAACTAGTTGTCTAGACAGTGTGGTGTGTAAATTTCAGCCTTGCTGAAGATATTAATTAATGATTTTATTAATAGGTTAAACTGAAACTGATTTTGAGGGTCTGCTTAAAGCTGCAGCTCTGCATCTAGGGACTGCCTCTTGGAGTTAACTATGGACTCTGCATTACTCCAGTTGTACAGAATGAGATGCATCTTAGGGAACCAGTGTCACTTTCCACCTTTTTATTTTGTATTGTTTTTGTGTCATACATTTCCTGTAATGGAAGTGTTAATTTTACTGTACTTTTTGGTACCTTTTTGGAATCTAATGTATTGTAAGGTATTTTACATGTGTTCTGATTCACCATGACATGGATATTGAAGCTATCCTAGCTTTTGAAATAAAAAAGGCGTAATCTAGTGTCTTGTGCCATTCTTCAGCTTATGTATTAGTAAAACGCCAGTATACTGTTCCCAGAACTTAGTTCATGGCAGTACCTTGATAGATGAAGAGTTGTGCTTAAATGTTTTTAATCTTAAAACTAGAAGGCTGTATTGGTAGTTGTGCTCACTTGCAGTTAAGCGGCAGCTAAGAACTGCAGTCACTTCTGCCTGGAGGTTATGGAGGAGAACTCGGGCAGAAAGCCCCAGCCGGTGTGGAGGCTGTGCTGGTGGCTCATGTTGTAGACAAGCACAGAGGCTCAGCATAATAATGATGTTGGTGTCTGCGTTTTAGGGCTCTGCTAGGAGAGGCCGGAGGCACAGGTTTCAGATAGGGCTTGGGAGTCTAGACAGCATGGCAGGAGGAAGCCAAGAGGTGTGCGAGAAGCTGGCTGCACTGCCTGCATGCTTCACTGTTTTGAATCTGAGACGTTCTAAAAGTTCTTGAAAGACAGGTTAGACGGACATTAAATTACTAATGCAAAGTCTGAATTCTTGCAGCCTTTTTGTGTATTAAAAAAAAGGCTAAAGAAATTCCACTAATGTTGTGGGAGGAAAACCAACAAAGCTCCCTCTAAAGAGGCAGCTCTTTCTCTAGAGGTGACCAGCTAGAAATACGCTCTCCTTTTTTGACTGGCTTACTACTATTTTAAGGCAACAACTGCCATGCAATTTGCCTGTCTTGCTGCAGAATAGTCCCATTTTCAGATTTATTAATAAGTAGCAAGTGCTGCTGCACAAAACTTCTAATCTTTATTGCAATAATAATTTTTGATTTTCACTTTCCCTCTAAAGCTAAACCCTGACATTTTTTTCCTCCAGTAAATTCTATTTGAACAAATGGGAACCAGAAGTGGAATCAAACCAAGTAACTAAGGCGAGATGTAAACAGATGTTAGTAGTGACCTTTTCAGTTTTTTTAACAAGGGGTGCAGCTATCCCTGCAGGGACTATAATATGCTGCTCCCTGCTGGCTGTCCTTGGAAATAAAAACTTGCTGTAAAGTTTAAACTCTGTAAGGCTTTTTTTGGGTTAAGTGGAAATCCTGAGTATAAAAAGTTGAATCAGATTTTAAATCTGATAGTTTTTAAATCTCCAGTCTTTACAGCTGGAATATGCAACCTGATGCCTAACTTACTTGCGAGTAGAAAAAATATTGCAGACCACTGAAACGAGTACAGTATTTAAAAGTATTACTGTCTCAAGATTTAAAACTGAAATGCTTTATTGCATACTACTACTTGTTTTCTTATGAAATAAGGGGTAGCAGAATATTTTTCTAACAAAGAGTTTGCCTTCCAACAGGGAGTTTGCAGAGTATCAGGACCATACTGCTGCAGTACTTGTGGCTGGTGTAGTGTTTGTTAGCTGGCTGTTATGTTGGTGTTTTTTGGAAGTAGGTTCACTTCCTTGACAAGCGATGTGGCCTTAAGCAGAACTTGAGGATACTGGTACTTAAATGCAGAGCTGGCTTTCCCTTTCTCCTTTGCATGAAGAGTCTGTGATACAAAGAACATATAATTGCCTGGTGAAAGCAAGGGCTTGTACATGAGGCTGTTGCTTATGGCTGTAATGTACTCTCAATTTGCTAATCCTACTTGGATATTTCTTGAGGACAGAATATTTTGTAAGAACTGGTTTGGGAGCCGTGGCCCTCAGCTGTCTGTTCCTCATGCATTTGATGTTATGAATTTGGGACTGAAGTTTTTGACTTGATCTGGGTGCTGAGACCATTTGTTGAATATAGGACTACTAGGGATCTTGTTTAGAAGCTGGCTACTGAAACTGGTCAGAGGAGCCTGGGAAGGACTGGGTGTACTGGCAGCTAGAATGGCATTTGCATAGGTAGCAGCAGATACTAAAAAAAAACAAAAACAAAACCCCGTTGGCTCATCTAAAGTTTTAAAATGTCATAACCTGAAAAAGCACGAATTTAGAAAATGTAGTTTATAGTAGCTACTAGAAATATATTCCTTTATAATCAAGTTTAGATAAGCTGTTTTAAATAAAAGCCAATTCCACACTTCTGCCAGAGTTGAAACATACTCTTGTAAAATTTATTTCTCCTAAAGTTTTTACTAAAACAAGATAACTGAAAATAACAAAATCTAAGGTAACTTATCTAAGACATGCTAGGATGAAGATTAAATGTGCATTATTATAGTAGAGTAATGTTTCTTAGTAGTGGATCTTGAACATTGTTTGAAACCTATGGAAAGAAAATAATGTTATGGTTTTTTGTAAAAGCATCATTAAAAGGAATTACTTCATTGCCTCATTTTCGCTTACATCATATGTAAGTGTCCTACTAATACTGTACTTAAGAGGCTTTTTTCATTCTTGGTTTCCTGTAGAAAATAAAGGCATTTTTCTTGCTTAGTTTAGATTGTGGACAAGCACATTGAGTCATTGGGCCTCTAAGTTCAACTGGCACTGTTGAGTAATTTTTCTGTTCTCAAGAATAAGTAGTACAAACAGCTGTATGTCTTTCCATTAACTTGCTAAATAAAATATTAACACATTTTTCTCGTGCCTGCTATACTAATATTGCACTGAACTAAAAGCATGTTTCTCCTTAGCTCAGGGTCATAGCGCTGTGAATCTAGGATGGTGGTTGAGGCTGCCTATGATTATTACATTAATTACAATGATTACATTAAGTACATTCCTATCCAGGTACTTAAGAGTGTTTCTGGGCACTTGGTTAAAAAACACTTGGTTGTCTTTTAGTCAGAGTAGGTTGAAGAAGTACTGACTGTACACCAAAGGGTGTTGTTATCAAGGTGTTAACAGTGTACACTGTGCTCACGAGCGTGTGGCAAAATGAGTTGCAGCCAGATGTTCTGTATGTTCTTGGTAAGCAAGCTATAGAGGCACTTTGGTAGACAGCAAGGTTTGCAAGGCCTGGAAGACTTAACAGGACTCGGTCTTAATAATGCCCTCAAACTTCTGAGTATGACATTTGACTTCAAAACATTTGACTTCAAAACAGTATTGCCTTTTGTTAAGTAAAACAGGAGCTATAGTAGTAAAAGTACTGTTTATAGCTCTTCATAAAGCTATTAGCATAAGTGGAGGTTCCCAAATTGTGACATGCAGAATGTACAGTGCTCCTGCCCCTAAGGGCAGTTAAGGGGAGACTTGCTGAGAAGTAGTTATGCAGCTGCAATGACTTGTGTGGAGACTTAAGGCACTGAGCAGCTAACGTAGAAACTATGTTTTCCTCTTGTGCATGTCATCTGCATGCCAAGGGTTAAACCCTTCCTCTTACAGCTTCCTGGAGAAGCGCAGTATGCTCTAGTGGTAGGCATTTCTGGGACATGTTGGACTTAGCTTGCAAACAAACGAATATATGGAGTGGTAGTAGAAGTGTCAGACTCTGAAAGGAGGTAGCTGTGAATGCCAGATGTACGCAAGTCTGGTCCGTGCTTCAATCCTACTTTCAAGTAAAATCATCTCTGAGGAAACTTGGTTCTGCTCTATTGCTGGTGACAGTGCTTGTGAAGTTATGTCTAAGAACCCTGGCTTTAAATAGTAAAGGGAGAATATAAATAAATACCTGCTCAGGTAGAAGTGGACGTTTTCTCTTGGTTCAGACATTCTTTTTCCATATCTGGAGAGAGAAAAAGTAAAAATTTTGCAAACTCATGACTTTGAGACAAGTTTTTGGACTAACTTGGGTCATACTGAGCATGCAGAAGTTGTATAAAAAGCTAAAGCAGCAAATGCACACAGATTATGGCTGTCAAGAATGAAATTTGGACAGCTTTTACCAGTCCCCCTTGTTCAGATAGGTAAACACTTCAACCTCTGTCAAAGCAAAGCTATTTTAAAAGGCATATGCATCTGTGGAGTAAATAGTTTGGTTAGAGAACTTAGAACAGAATAATTTAGGAGGGAAGGCTAAACTTGCACTGACTAGGAGTAATTTTCCTGCGTGCTCAGCATCTACTGTCTTGGCTCCATCCGGCTCAATGGTGACCTTAAGGCAGTCCAGCAGCCACCCCTTCTGAGACTGCTTTGATCTGTGTTACCTGTTAGGAGTTTGTCAATTGTGTCCACAACAAATTTTGCATCCTCCTTGTTGAAGCACATTGGGGGTTTGAATTTAAGGACATTTCTTCCTGGCCCATCTGTGCTCAGTAGAATATATTCTTCCTTCAGCCTGGAAAGAGCAATAACAAAAGACTTATGTTTACCTTTGCATGTAGTTCAGAAAAACTGACAGCATCAGCACAGAGGCTGTCCAGACAATGCCTTTCTGCACTGACTGGTTTCTTTTTCTGCCAGTTGGCTATATTTTAACAACTATTGAGTGGCAGGGTTACTTTGTAGTTGGGTGCTTGCCTCACACATGGAGAACCTGCCATTAATGTACCTTGTTATTAAATGCTCCGCTTCTGCTGTGGCCGGGGTCCTTTCTGCTTGATCCTTGATTAAGTCCACTCCAATGAATAAGCCAGAACCCCTTTAAAAGAAATAAAACCAGTCTGTGTCAGAAGAAGGAACTGCAAGTGAACTAAGTATCTAAGAGAGGTTTTTGTGAGACCAGACCTTCACTGCATGAGAATTGCTGATGTTTGTTAGGTAGTAATAGAAAAAGTATTGCTGTTGGGAAGAAATGTGGTAATAGAGTCCAGACTTTTACCTGCAGCACAGGACATGACGTTAAACATACTTACCATCCAGTTCGTTAATTCTGTTCTTTGTGCACTTGAAGTAAGAGTTCAAACAGAAAAGAATTTTAGCAACTAATAAATCAGCAAAGCAGTACTGGCCTAGGATGGCAAAGTATATCAGACTTCTGATAAGTTCAAGTTTGTTATAAGCCAGTGTACAGCAGGCTGTTGATTTCTGCTGAAAACACAGATTTGATGAATTTAAAACCACATCAGTTGGATTGAGTTGATCCTGACTGACTGAACCAAATAAAAAGCAGCTGACATTGTAAATAAATAAGGCACTGATACCTGACATCCCCAATGATGGGGTGCTTGGTTTTCTGCTCCTTGAGTAGCTTCATCAGGAAGTTTCCTACTTCTGTGGCGTGAGCCTGAAGGTGTTCCTTCTCAATCACATCTAACACAGCCAATCCAATCGCACATGAAACAGGGTTTCCTCCAAACTGAGTTCAGGAAAGGAGCATGCATAGCCATGGAAAGGGAAGAAAGAGGCAGTCTTGTCACTGAACATGTAGCCTTAATGACATAATGAGCATACTGCCATTTCTTTTAGGTGGAGCCAGTAAAAAAAAAGTTACGTACTAGAAAAGCACAAATAATAGAAACAGTAACTGTATGGGTGATAAAAGATTAATAAAAAACAGTGCATAATTATCTAGTTTTAATAATACTTGGAGTCCTGTAGAGAAGGAGAGCTCGGGCAGCTTTTTACTTACTGTATTAAAATATTCCACTCCTGTGGCTGCAAATGCTTCTGCAATTTCTTTTGTTGTTGCTACACAGGCAAGAGGGTGCCCATTTCCTATTGGTTTCCCCATAGTGACAATGTCGGGTACAAAATCTTCTCCCTGAAGCTGGAATGCCCAAAAGTGCTTGCCAACCCTGCCAAAGCCAACTTGAATTTCATCGGCAATAAATACACCTCCTGCCTTGCGCACATGTCTGTAACATAACAGATTTTATTGTCTCTTAGGAGGAAAGAGAACATAATGTTTACGAACATACAGAAAGCATTACTTAGCAAAATTCCAGGAAACAAACTCATATAGGCCTATACTCCATATCACATGTTTAAAAATAGGTCTTTGCCATATAAAGTTTACATTCTAACATGAAGGCACAGGCCATTTCCTGCCTATCAAGCTGTATGCTACAGCAAGCAGAGAAATTCTCTATCGTCTATATGTAGTAAATATTTTAAATGCGAAAGTTAAGATAATGAAAGACCACTTACTCTGCAACCTTCTGGAAGTAGCCTGCTGGGGGAATGATTTGACCACCCACACTTGGCAGAGATTCAGCAAAAAATGCAGCAATCTGAAACACGTGTAGCACGTAATGTTTTGAACCCAGTACAGAAAGTTGTGGAAACCATGTTAACAATTAACAAACTCTTTGTCATTAGATGGTTCTTGCGTGATTATGTGATCTTTGCTTTTTGGCAAGTCCATTCCACTTAGCTCAGTCATGCTGAGTGGCATTGCCAGTCAGCCATGCTCATTTCTAAGGCAAGACAAATGGGTAAGGAGATCACTTTTTACCTTTCTGCCTCTCTTATGTGCTTGCTCAATAATATTTTTCACTTCATTAGCATAGGCTGTTACTGAGTCTTCATGGTCTTCTCTATAAAGTCCTCTGTACGTGTCTGGAACAGGAGCCTATGCATGGGAACAGTATCCTATATTCAGTATATCATAAGTAAGACTTCATTAAATTTACAAGTAGTTGATAGTTTCAGGGTGAAGTACATACCACGTGGACCCATTCCTTTTGTCCTTCTAGATTTCTGAATTTATATGGGCTTATGTCAATCAAGGATGTCAGATGTCCATGGTAAGCACTTAAAAAACAATTAGCAGAACTAAACAGTGATTTCTTCAGTATCAAAGAGTTCTTTAATTACTGATAGCTAAAGAGTAGCTAGGCTCTGTCACCTGGTGGGAACACAGTCACTTAAGCTGAGAACAGCTCTCTGGTTTCTACCAATCAGTTTAGTAGTATTTGGAGGGTTTTTTCTTTGCTCATCTTGACTGTGAGGGATGCAGAGGGACACTGCTCCTTGTCACTGGTTTAGCTGGGCCACTGACTAGAGCCAGAGCAGTGTAAGTCCTGAGCAGTATTACAAGATTGCAGAGCAACTGGAAGGGACGTGCTTCGGAATAACCTCCAATGATGGAGCTTCCAGTCTCTCTGGGCATCCCGTTCTAATTTTTGACTACCTTTCATGGTAAAAGTTATTCCCTGTGTCTCATCAGAATTCCTCAGATTCCAACTTATGTCTGTTGTCTTTTCCTGTCACCACACGTCTTCAGGCCTCGCTCCATCTTTTCTGCTCCTTCCCCTTAGTTGTAGTTGCAGTAAGATCTCCCTCTAGCTGTCTCTTGTGAACATCAAATTTAAATCCAGTTTTCTTTAACTCTACATCCTGTGGCTCCCAACCCATTGTGGCAGACCACTGCTGGCCTCCTTCCAGTATGGTAACCTCTGTTGTATACTGGAGAGCCCAATCTGGACACAGTTCTCCGGGCTGCTCTCACAAATACTGAGCAGAGAGAAGAATGACTTTCCTCCACTTCCTGGTTACAGCCTTTCCATTACAACGGGTTTTCAGAAATGCTCCGACCACAGACCAAAACTGAGCCTTGCTCCCCCCAGTAGATAAAATTACCGGTATACTTACTGGTCTAAAACTATGACATCTTCATGTTTCGTGTACTGCCGTGCCAGTCTTAGGGCGAGATCGTTAGCTTCAGATCTGCAGCAGAATAATTTGTTAAGTGTTTCATTGGGGATGTCTGAGTTTTGAAATTCTGACCTCCCTTGCAATGCAATCTGCGGTCACAGAGAACAGACCCAACGCGATGCACAGTACCAACAGATCCCTCCTGAAATCTGGAGTATAGAAACTACTTTTGAAGCAGAAAAGCAGAACTCCTCCAAGCAGAAATACACTTTTTTACATGTACTTTGAGAAGAGAAGTAATTCCAAGTTCAGAAGACAAGTCATAGAAGCTGATACAGTAATATTTACTGTACTATATATTATTATATATTTCATAATCTGAGGCCTTATAAACAAAATTAAACCCCTTTTTAAATAAAGCGCTAGTGTAGCTTCACAATAGAGTTTGCTAAATGTGAACTTCAGAGTCATAGAAGTCCTAAAACAGACCACAATTTCTTCAAAAATAAAACCCCCAAACCATGTTTTTTGTCAATATATAGTCATCCACAGCAGATCACGCCATGGCTACTGATGAGAAAGTATTATACTTGTCTGCATGTAACTGGTGAAAACGCAGCATCAATTATAATACACCCAACTTACCCAGAATTCAAAAAATAGAAGATGCATAACTTCTCGGGTAGCGTTTTTGAAAGTCTCTCTGCGTAATCGACCAGGTTGTCGT
>KZ510451.1:0-12225 GCA_002844005.1 Limosa lapponica baueri | reverse complement strand
CCTGGAGCACTGTATCCAGTTCTGGGCTCCTCAGTACAAGAGGGACATGGACATACTGGAGAGAGTCCAGCAAAGAGCCACAAAGATGATGAAGGAAAGACTGAGAGAGTTGGGGACTGTTTAGCCTAGAGAAGACCAGGCTTGGGGGAGTTTTGTCAATGTATATAAATACCTGAAGGGAGGTACTGGAGGCGAGGTGAGCTGAGAGACGGTGCCTGACAACAAATGGCTTAATAAGATAACTATTTTAATAAGACAGACTAAGAAGAGGAATACAGATAGCAAGTAAATCTTTTGTCCCTTCAGATGCTGGGCATCCAGTGTTTGTGCAGCGTAGGTCGGAGGAGCCTGGATTGATTTTTCCCCTGGCACACTGACAGAGGAGATCCTGTCTGTGGAGAGAAGCTCTCCTTTGTGGTCATTTTAGCTGTTATATAGTTCCCTAACAAAAAAACTCTTGCAGGTTGTCAAGTAATGCCATATTGGTTAAGGCACCTGTATGATATTTTGAATGTGTTTTACTACAGATTGTTTAGGAGAATAAATGATTGATCTTGATGGCTTTTTGTTTTTATAGATTTATATCACTAATTTTTTACGTTTCTAAAAATCTGAGCTACTAGATGGAGATATGGTTTAGTGTCCCATCAGAAGTGTCAACCAAAATATCAATTACATGGTTGACAATAATTGTGAAATGTGAAATGAAAATATTTTCACATGGATGAAAATAAGTGTGAAAAATAGGATGCAGAATTGTATCACGTGAATTTCAGAGTGCTGTCTTAAAAGTGCATATAGATTCTAAAAAGCCTTCCTCTGATTTGCTTAATGTTTATGTAGCTAATGTAAATATGGAAACACTTTTTCCTAGTCTTTAAATGTTTATTTAAATATTTTTTCTCATGACACTGATGTGAAACGTTGCAATATGCTCATATTTTGTTAGACAGCAAAGGTGCATCCTGGGGAGTTCATGAAGATGACTGTTTCCTGCTGAGAAGTGTGTAAATAGTGGGTGTTATTCAGTGGCACCTGCAAGTCAAACATATTTAGCCAGTACAGTTTTTCATTTATTGAGGGGGTTTCCATTGATCTGACTTCCAGGGCAGTACAGAGCAGCTTGTGTGCCTGATGCTACTGTGTGCCATTTCTGTTATTCAAGTGCTTCTCAATCTTTAGATTGATAACCTTTGTTAGTGGCTTTTCTCCTGAAGCGTCTTACAAATGTGTGGTATTGTTGTTGCTCAAACTTCTTACCTTCCCTGGCAGAAGCAACCACAAGGAGATTGATTATTTCTTTATCTGGTTTAGACATATCTTATCAAGAGAGGTGATAGTTTTAACTGTGCTTTTTGAAATCATGAGTGCTTTGGAATGGAAGTGTATAGAATGCTCCTTGGGACAGTCCTTTTCCTTTTTGTTGCTTGAAAGCGTTGCATCAATGTGGTGTTTATTAACTGCCATCACCTGGTGTTGAAGGATATCTATAGCTCAGGGCCCTTAGATTATGGTATTTTTTTATTTATGTATTAGGTCAAACGTGATATAGAGAAAAAAGTGAGATTATGGAGAAAAAGTGAATTCCCATCTGAGAATTCTTCAGCTGTGTTTGGATGTGCTGTGTGAAGACTTACTGTTATTTTGAGGGTGAATAGTCCCAGGTGTGCACAGTTAGTATGAACTAACATTAAAAAACCCCCTGTGACAGTATTTCAGAACAATCAGTGTAAATACTTTTTGTGGTGTATTAGTAGCACATATATCAGTGTGAAAAGTTTCTCCTGGAATGTGGTAAACCAAAATGGAATATTGTCTTTCGAACTGTGAAGAAGAGGAGTCATCAGTTCTTGATGGTGCAGTTTGAGCCTCGACAAAACATTTTGTCTCTCAGCTATCTTTTATCTTGCTCTTCTTCAGCTTTAGACTTTCTGTTTCCTGATGGAGACGTATGAAGTGTAGTGACAAGTTTGTCCTTCTTTATCCAGTAGGCCCTATAATGAGTTCAGTGATGGACAGTACTGATGTCAAATTGTATCTCTGTAAAACTATACGTATAGTGAAAGCTACTACAAAATCTGCTTTTACATCAGGCTTAAGATTACATCTCGATGCTTATTAACATTGTCTCAATGCTTTTTCTTTCATGCTTCCCTGAGTTCTTCCATACCCTGCCTTTTCCTTTCATACTGTCTTCTTACTGGGGTCAGGATTTAGCAGAAATCCGAACTCTATGATTCTGTATGCCTTGGCGTTTGAGTACTGCCTTGTCTTCTTTGCGTGGTGTCTATTAGCACCTCTTGACTGCTGTGGGAAAGGGTGATCTATGGCTAAGTGAAGCTGTTGTTATGAAGGAAAACAGAAGTGATGCTTGGTATAATTTATGAAGTCCTGTGCTGTATAAAAACTAGCTTTTACGTATAATGTAGATTATACATATCCACATTATACATATATAGCTATACATATATATGAAACTGTAATTATAGTAGATTATATCTAATACTGGTCACATAGGGTAGCTTGTACCACAGTCATTAGATAGTATAGGGAAATGTGAGTTACTAACCAATATATACTTGTTTTGGGAATGAATGAATGAATGAATGAATGAAGAACTCTTAGTTGTGGGGCCTTTAACCCACTGTAAATTCATCGCAGTGAGTCTGTTCACTTTCTTTCATACATTATAGACTGAAAGAGATAAAAAGATGAAATTCAGCTTGATTAAACTCAACATATAACTTTAAAAATTATATTTTCTTTTTATCACCAAGTAGGAAAGACATATGTATAATTTCCTAAAAAATTCCTTCATAAATTAATCATCAGAGGAATAAGAGAGGAATGCAAGATTGCCTAATGGATAGTATAAGTGGGAGATAAGAAAATAACAGAACCACTTCAAGAGGAACCTTCATGCATACATTTAGCAATAGTCTTTTCTTAATATCACAATGTTTTAGCGTGTTTATGGCGAAGCATGCTCAACGAAAAGGTGTATCAAAGATTATTCAAATATGAGCAACTTAAAAGACCTGAAACTTCTCTGAAATGAAATGTACCATATTATTAGTACATGTTTTTTCCCTAACATTTGGGGTCTGTAAAGCTTGGTGTATAGTATCGAGGAGCAGTTTCAAAGGCATTTTCTGGTTTAACAAAATATATAAATTGCTAATTTTTTGTGTAATATTCATGTTAATAGAATTATATTCAATATAAATTTTCAGTTTCCTTATCGGGCAACATCAGCCACCTAACAGACAAATTTCAAAAAGGTCTTTCCAATTTTTCTTAGTGAAAATCCCTGACCACTTCTTTGATCTTAATTGCTAGAATCTCAGCTCTGATAGTCTTCTTGACCTTTGTTTGAAGATCTGCCTTTGATTAGCCCGTGTCTGATAAACATGAAGCTGCAGTGCTGTCTCGCCTCAAGGGAAGCAGTGTTGTATCCTTTTTTCTCAGCGTCCTGGATGCTGAGCGCTGCTTGCATCTGTTCTTGGCCTTCCCACGGAGCAGCAATGGCAGCAGGACGAAATTGATACCATCTTTGCAATGCGCAAAGCTGCTGGTGTGGTTCAGAATCACAGCACTGCAGTTGACCGCAGTCTTCTTAATGTCACCTTACTGCTATTTGACCAATCCGTTAATAAAAGTAGAGTCACTCCAGCTGTTTGACGACAGATTGTGGATAAAATGCTATGATTTTTATTTGGTTCTTGTTTGAGAAACTTAAAATGAAAGATGAAATTATGTATGAATTCCTAGTATAATTTCCATAGCAATATCAAACTGTGTGCTCACTGTGGGCACATTGGAAGACCTTAACTTTTTAAGGAGGAAGAAAAAAAAAAGAGGAAGGAATAGGGTAGGCATCTAAGGTGCAATAGAAGATGCTGTTTCTTTCTTTTAATCTGCTACTACATGAGTTGTTTCAATACATGCATAAGGGTTTTTAGTACATGCATAAGGGTTTTTAGTAATTCTGTTGGTGTTGGTATTTCTCTTGTGTGCTCACTTTTTCAATATAAATTTCTCTGACTCTAAAAGACCGAGTAATAGTATTTGTAGGGGTAGCTACTATTTGTAGTGGGTAGTAAGATTTATGTTTTTTAATTTTTCAAAAAATTTATCTCCTTTGTATCTGACACTTGAGAGGCTGAATTAAATCCCACAGTTTAAAATAATCCCTGGCTTTTTTATGTAAATATGAAATAGAAACAAAATAGATTTTTTTTGGCTTACAGCCATGTTCCTTTTTGTTTGTTGTGTTTTCAACATCACACTTGTTTTTCGGTGACATGCATGGTACTGGCTTTCTTCTTCTGTGAAGCTTGCTGATTTAGATCTTACTTTTTTTTTTTCTTTGCTGGGACTGTAAAACACTATTCATAGCCTTGTCTTTTGGTAGGACAGGCTTTCTCTTTTGAACTAATTACTGTAACCTATAACAAATAATCATGAGGCTGTACAGCACAAACAATTTCCTTCCTCAAATTCAAACACAGGTCTGTTTCTTAGTGAGCTTCTTGACCTTATTTCAAGAGAACAGGTTTTGCCAGCATTTCAACCTTTATTTCTTCTTAATGTTGTCTGTATTCTCGCTTAACAACTTTCTTAATTTGGATTTCCTAACAGATTTTTTTTGTTTTCTTTCTCAGTAGCCTGTGTTTAGAGAAAGTGTTCTCTCTGTGTGATTTCCTTGCCTCTAAATTTCCTCATTCTTTTGGTTAAATTTCTTATGAAGGTTGCTGCTTTTCCCCTTTCTTAGTTTTTCGTACTCTTCCACACTTTATCTGCACTTAGTTTTTGTTTCCATAAGCTAGTTTGATTTCAAATCCTTTTTGGCTGCAGCAACACTAATAAAGTGGACCATTGTCTGATATTGAGGACAGCTGGCATGGATTGAAATTTGTCCTTTCTGTTAATCTCTCAGCCTTCAAAACAGGTAGCTGCATGTGCAATACCATTTGGAAGTTTTCCCAGCCATGTGATAACCCTCAGACTGTTCCCAGAGGTTGGAAGAGTGCAGTTGGCCTTTATCAGGAGTATTTCAGGGCCTGTTCTAACATGATGATTTGCATGTCAGTGTCTGGGAAAGTTTCAGGCATTAGTATATTGTTGTAACCTTTTAGGTTAACTTTCATGAAGACAGTAGTCAAGCCAGTTACCAGCTAGAGGTTAACCCAGTTATATCTGTGATCTGTTTCCCGAAAGGCCTATTCTGTGAAGCCTTAATATTAAATCTTGTGCTTCGAATGATTCTGATAGCTGTCTAGGAAAAAAAAAAAAAAAGAACCCAAACTAAAAGAACCAAAAAGAAACAGATGACCTCTCTCAACAGTCCCTCCAAACCCTCATCCTCTTAAATTTCCTTGTTTGGTAATTTATAGGAGGTCTACACTTTTCTTCTCACTGTAGCTTTCTCATTTTAATGTTATGTGGAGTGTTTGGTTTCTGTTGCATTCTAGATCTCGGAACAAGTATACAAACCTTGTATATTCGAGACCAGAGTTCCTGCTCCACCATCTATATCCGTCCTTCCTGAGCTAAATATGCCCTCTAACTTTATGTAGCATCCCACTAAATGTGTAGTGTCAGTTGAGTCATATTTTTGCTTACTTTCTGAGATTTCCAGCTTCTCCAGTTTTATTCCCCATAGTTTTTGCTTTAGTTTACAGAGATCAGGGAAGCTTGGAAGATAGTCTACTGTTTGCCACCTTTTCCTCCCTATGACCCTTTAGCTAACCATGCTCGCCGCTCATCACTTCGGAGCCGTGATCTAGATTGCCATTTGTAAGTCTTGTTATTTTATTAAAGAGGACAGTCTTTGCCTTTAATTTGCTCTCTGGTGATATGAATGACAGTAGATTTTTAGCTTGCCAGGCTGGGAAGCACAGATGGCACTTCACATGGCTGAGAAAAAGTGGGACTCCAGGGAAAAGAAACGTAACATATGTTTTCCTGGATTTGAGAGAGCCAAGAGAGGTCCAGTGCTTGCAGTGTTTTCCCAAATTTTCTCCAAATTTGCACTACACATGCAAGTATATAATGTATTAGCAGTGTCACTGCAGCATACATGAAACTTGGTAAAGTGAAAAATGGAGGGCTGGGGGCACTGAACAACTGTGACCTATCTTCTGGGAATATTGGGATGCGTCAGCCAAGGTCATGGATTTTTTAATAAAAGGGAAAAATGAGTCAGGTCGTTGGTCTTGAAGGAGGGGAGCAGGAAAGAACTTGAGAACTGCACAGTGTTGCATTGGATTGTTACATTCTGGGTGACCTACCTCCTAGCAAGTGAAAAAGTTAAAAGTGTGTTTTTATTTGGGATATTATTAAATAACTTAATTCTTAGTTTGGCCCTTTAATATGTCCATGAAAGAAATCAACGGATTATGTACTGTTCTGTGTACTGTATCAGTTTTGTAGATTGTTCTTGATTTACGTCTTGAGAAACCATTATGTGTGAAAATTTCAATATCATGAAGGGAATTTATACCTTATAGCAGCTGTTCTATATTTTCTTCCAGTTAGGATAAGCACTTAATGATACTGAATTTTGCTCCTAATTATTATTTGTGCCATTAAAAATGGTGTACTCTTAGAACAAGGTCAAAGTGGTGAAATTGTATCTGATAAGGAACAACAAATCTGAGGAAATCTCTGTCTTTTAGGCTTGTTTTGAGGAATAATGCTTCCAAATCTGTATTTTGTTTGAGTAAAGTAGAATTTCATTGAACAACTGTATGTCCTTCTCAAACCTGTGGTAGTCAAAGCTTGTTTGAAGGGGAACTTTCTCTAAAAAATTGAACCACAGAAAGAATCCTTGCACTGCAGTGCAAAACAGCTAATTCCTGAGAGCCTTTCTTCTGTGTGCAGTAGAAGTTACATGATTTGACTTTGTTCCTTGCATATTATGGATGAGTATCTTTCAGCTTTTCCTTAGGTCTTAGCAGTAAGGAATGTTAAACTAAAGAAAAGAATGTATTCAAATATATAATATAGATAATCTTATATAGATATTATAGATATCTTTTGTAAATATATGTATTAAAAAGATTATCTTTCCTTCTGTTCCCCTAGGATGCATTTTCTTTCCATATTTATTTAAGGAAACTTGCTTAGTATCAGCAACTAACAATGATACCAGAGAGATGGATTAATGAGTGTAAGAGAAATGAAGTTCAGTTATTCGGCTAAATAACTGTTCCTCCATTAGGAAAACACATTCCATCTTGTCTTAAAACTGGAAAACACATGTTCTGAGCTTCACTTGGCTTACAGAAGGAATAATTTTTCATTTGTTTTTCTTTACCAAACACGAACAAACATTTGGAGTAACATGTTAGCTGTTTTTCTTGTTTGTTTATATATTTTAAGGGTTTTTGTTGTTTAAATTGGTTCTTTGAACATAGGTTCAGTCACTTCTCAGCCAGCTGCTTGGAACTGTAGAGCTAGCTCTGAAATAAGGCAATTGACTTCATTGAAAAGCTGGTCTGTGGGCTTCTGAAATTGCTAATACTAGAGAAGGAAGGATTATCATACTTAGTAGTAGAGGATGATTTATGTGTTTGGAGTAGTAGAAAATGATTGAAGTTTAATTTAAAAAAAAAATTGCAAATTCATATCCTTGAATGCTGACAGGAACTCCTGGTATAACTAGACTGGTAATCAGAGGTAGATGGCTGTTGTATGATCCTGATCTGTCTCCTTCACAGATGATGTGGCTTTGCAAGAGTAACATGATTCTAAAACGCACAAGCTGGTTTCTAGCTTTTAAAAAAGATCGTTAGGACCAGCCAATAAAGCATTGGTTGATTTGCATTTAGGACAGTATATAGCTCTGATCACAGTCACACTCAGAAAAGATCCAAGTCAGGTACCTCACTCTGATGTTATGCTAGTGTAGAAAAAAAGACCCAAATAAGCATGCTTTCTTTCTACTGTTCTGTGTGTTTTATATATATAACATAGTACAGTTTAAAATTTTGGGGAGCTTTTTGTAGGGCATGGTGAATTGCCCAGCCTGGTCGGACTCTGGCCTTTCGGTACTGCCTATAATTCTGTTGGCTTACAGATAAATCAGCTTGTAAATTTAGTAATAGTTCTTTGCATGACTTGAAATGTAAACATTTCATTACTTGAAATGTAAACATTTCCACTTTGTGTTTACTATGAGCCAATCTGCCTAAGTCTATTTTTCTGTATGAGGGCTCATATATATGCTACCTTCTACCTGTTGTTGGAGTTGCAAATATGGACTTGTAAGAAAATACAGCATAATGCTTCATATAAAATTAAAAGTGACCATCATTCTAGACTGTGCTCTTATGGATTCACTGTAGGGCTGGCTCTTGGAACAGGTAGGCTCCATTTTCAGCTTTGCTTGGCCTCCTGACTCACCTTCAACTGATAGTTTCACCTCTCCTTTTTTGTGAAACAGGTAGTGTACCTGATGTGATGAGAGGTACAGTAAAAGAACTAGTTTAGTTTTCCTGGAAAGCTAAAACTCTACTGTTACTTTTTATACATGGGGTAGCAGTGTTGTATTTTTTTTTTGTTTGGATTTCTGAGTCCTTTTTCACAGGAAAAGTTGTATACTTTTTATTGAGTGCCATCTTAGCCTATTGTCATTTCCATTTGAGATTGATAGTTTGCGTATAATTCAGCTATGTCACTCTTTCTGCCAGGCATTCCATTTTTGGAGGTTCATGGGCTCTGACCTTGTAGGTGCTGATTATTTTAAATGATTTATTACACGAAAAAGAAAATACACAGTTCAGGTTTGGGTTTTTTTATCACTGTTGCTGCTTTTGAGATTTTGAGAGTTGCTAGTTCACCTTGTTCGTTTAATAGTACAACTGCTCTACATTCTCTTTGAAATACAAAATCACTTAATTTTGATTCAAAAATAAGACTAGTTTGGCGGAATTCTCATTGCAGTAAAAGAAAATTATCTGAAGCATTTATCATTTTCTCTTCATTCCTATTCCTTGTATTTTTGTTGCCTTAATTGGTTTCCTATTTATTTTTCTTCCCCAGTTTTATCCCTTTCCTTGAATTCTGGATCCCAAATTAGCTTTTTCAACATCCAATTTATTGCTGTTTCAGGGTCTGATTTATGCAGCTTTTGATTGCTTTTCTGTTAGATGGCCAAGAATCAACACTTAGTTCAGTAGAGTACAGCCATTCTGAATTAGCAAGACCACTGTTATAAAATGATGTAGTGAGTCCATGCCTTCATAACCCAAAAGTAAGATTTAGTTTAAAACAATCTACTGTGTTATATATGGTCTACTATGTATGTTATGTAAAAACATAAATAAGCAAGTGGTACAAACCAACTTTATTTGCTTATATCTGTTTTAAAGGTAGAGCCTATTCTTTTCATGTGGCAACTATTCCAGTTTAAGGAGTTTACTATTTTAAATTTTTGGCATCTGGTAATCAGATCTTAATCCTATAGTTTTTCTCTGTTGTTTTTTTTTTTTTTTCCTAACGCCTGGCTATATATATCCCAAGAATGCATCCACTGCTTTTTTCCCCTCTCACTTTCTTGACTTGTTTTCACAGATGCCTTGAGAGTCTATACTTAACCTTTGTTGGGTTTTTTTGGCAATAAAGCAGAGAGAGTTTCTATTTCTTGGACCTCATTATAAACAGAGGTTGTTCATATGTATAAATTTCTGTTTTCATGAGATTTTTGCTCCAACTCATCTAATCATAAATCCTAAAAAATTCTAAGTAATATTTTTAATAAGAGTGTTTGCATGCATCTCTTGAATGCAGCATATAATAGTCAATGGATGAAAACATGGATAAAGATAAAAAAGGATAAAACCTAATGATCTTTTCCTTTTCTACTTTCAGATAATTACCTAGGCTTCAAAATGAAAATAAGGAAGAAGAGTCACCAGAAGTATTAATTTGTACAATAATTATTGCTCGTAAGTACTTCTCTTCCTCTGTAATGTTGCCTCCACTTGGACAAAAAGTATATGTAAAGAAACTATATGAACGCCTGTGCTACTTAAAACAGCCTTTCTTAAGGATTTCATAAATCTTTGCAGCTGGAAAAAGCAAACTTTGGAAAAGAGAGGTCAGGTCCTTTGCTTTTATGTCAGATCACTGACAAAATGGGGTCAATCAGACACCCACTTCACCTTTCTTTTCTCCTTACGCCCATTTCTCTCCCTTCTCCTTTTTGCCTCTCACCTCTAAGAGAAATTCTTTGATAGGTTCATTATGTATACTCTGTCTTATGTACAAAGCCCTTACTCTTTGGCAGTATTTTTGGGCTCTTTCATCTATCTTGCAGATATTTCATGGGGAAAATCTTAGCAGATACCAGCAGAAAATTTATAACAGCTTTCCTCCACCCCTGTCCCATGTGAAATATCTGTGTACTCTGGGCCTTGGAAATGAATGAAAAGTACATATGAAGAACTCGCCTGACTTGTCCAGATCTCACTTCTTATCAGAATTGGCTGGTCCCTTGTACATGATGTTACGTAATGCAGCAGTTTGTCTGTATCTTAGTTTACAGTTTTGTAAACTAGGAATGCTTTTGATTTAAGTGTGAGCCTGGATACATGCATATAAGCTTGCTTATACTTAGTTTTTATACTTCATTTTGTACTGTGTTCACGCTGCCTTGACTTGTCTGTAAACTGTGGCGATGGTTGCATTCTCACATGTAAAAACATTCCCATTTTAGTCTTCTCCTTCTTTTTCACATCGTATTTCATACTTGGTTTAATCCATTCCATCTATGAACTGTGGGTTTGTAGTTTATTAAAAAAGAAAGATCAATTGGGTGTTTTTTATTACATTCTAAAACACTTTCTTATCCTTTCTTAAACATACTGTAAGTTAGATTTATCTGTGATAGGCCTCTGAAGATAAACTAATCTCTGCAAAAGGCCTTTATATTTTGAGTTTTAAGGTTTATCATAGGGGAACCTGGATAGATACTCTTTATTTCTACGTATCTAAATAGTTCAGCATGATTCCTGATGGAAAAGGAAGATGGCTTTTCAGAAGTGTATGTTGTTGATATAGTCCTGTCCGTTTTATCACGATTAAAACTGAACCATCCCTCTGTGTTTCTGGAGTATCTGCTATCTTTCCTGCTTACTACTTTCTTCCTCGCATGAAGATCAGCAAAGTCTGTTTCTTGTTCTAACATTCGGCTTCAGCTCACTGTTTTATTCTGGTAGTCATTTAGCCTGGATTCTTGTTTGAAAGATGGCTTATTGCTTGGCTGGCTCTCTGAAATATATTCTTTATTAAAAGTGTTCTATGTAAGTCAGTTCTGATGCAGCAGCACAAACAACAGTCTTTCATGTCTTTTTCCTTCTCAAGAAGAGAGGTTACTAACGGATCCATTGACTTGCATGTTTACTGCAGTGAAAAATGATACCAGGCTGAGAGGCACCAGAGAAGCTGGAAGATTGGATTAGAATTTAACATGAACAAACAAATTAGAATGATCTGGTAAAAATGGGATAGAAGCCATTAAGGGCTAGCTTAAAATACTGCTTTTAAATTAAAGAAAAATCGAAGAGGCAAATACAGAATAAGGAATGGCTGAGAATTTTGAAAAAAAAGGATTGAGGGTTAAGAGCTATCTGTAAGTCAACAGTATCATGCACAAAAAAGAGTTCTGAAAATGTAACATCATACCAGGATAAATGCATGGAAGCACTGTCATGAAACACTGTGTAAATCCCTCTCCTCAACTTAGGGTAGAAATAGAGTTAGTTAGAGCTAGAACACTGTGTAAATCCCTCTCCTCAACTTAGGGTAGAAATAGAGTTAGTTAGAGCTAGTTAACTAGCTCATTGTGTCCCGTTTTGAGCCATGCACTTAATACATGCAAACAAATCAAAATTACTTTGCCAAATTGGAGAGTCCATGGATCCATGACTTACGAAGAGAGGTTGAAAAAATTGAGGCTGATTTAATACAGAGAGTAAGTGCTGCTGCTCTAGGTTTCTGGAATACCACAAAACCGACCAAGCTGACGTTTGTACCAGTGGAGATTAATGCAGTGTGGCTTGTGAAGCACTGCAGTAGACTGGGAAGAGCGTATGTCTGTCTTTGGAAGTTCATAAGAAATCAACGATCTTAAAAGTCCCTTCCAACCTAGACAGTTCTGTGAATCTACGTAGTAAGACATGTGAGCATATGTGATCTCATCTTCGAGTAGAGGGGTGG
>KZ510450.1:10495-21751 GCA_002844005.1 Limosa lapponica baueri | reverse complement strand
AAAAAAAATATCTCCTGCTGAGTGTAAATTAGAGGGAGATTCTTTTCTTCTCAGTGCCTGTATTCTGAAATATAACTGAATAGTTATTCCTACTTGGTTTTGTTGGGATTTTTTTCCCTTTAAAACAGAGCTGAGAAGGACTCTGGACTGCACTGCCTGCTTCTACAGTACATGTGCCACAACAAAACCAAGTAAGAAACTCTCTTGACAGAAAATCTTTATTAGCTTTCTATTAAGTGTTCCTTATCACTTCACTATCTAGTGCGTTGAGCTCCCTCAAGCTCCCTTTCTAACATAAACGAGATCGGCAGTAAGCCACTGATGTGGAAAACTACAAACTGACTGAAGACAAGTCACAATTTCCCGCTGTCCTAATTTTTCTATCCATTAAATAGGAATAAAGATGTTTCTTCATCTCAAAACTTAGGTAAGGAAGGCATGCAAGTGCCTTTTTTTAAAAGGAGAAGTTTGGAAAATGCTGCATAATCACAGAATGATATGGGGTTGGAAGGGACCTCTGGAGATCATCTAGTCCAACCTCCCTGCCAAAGCAGGTCCACCTAGAGCAGGTTGCACAGGAACATATCCATAATAATAAAGAAGGCAGAGAGTAGTAGGAAAGGACCAGAAGAAAGAAGGGAAAATGAGCTACAAAAAAAATAAGGAAATGGTAATCAAAAATAGTTGGTGAATTATACAGTAAAGAGTAAATGAATGTAGATAGAGTTTAAGTTCACTTGCAGTTTGAGCACTGCAGTCACGCAGTTCCTTCTACCCGACTCACAGGCAATTTTATTCCCAGTTTTATCAATATCACTGACTGAGATGGCAAGAAATATCAAAGTAGCCAGCAAACAGTTCTTTTCAAAAACAGAAAGGGTGAGGAAGTAGACAGATGAGAGGGGATTTTTTTCTTTTGTGACATGTGTAAGCAGAGAAGTACAAAGAAATAAAGCACACACACACACAGAGTTTCTGCATTCAGTTTAAAAGACTTTGGGGTTGAATTTCTCTTGTTTCACTTCTTAGGCTACCTTTGTTCTAAAAATCAATGCTTCTGTAAATATAGTATTTAGAAATAGGCTTTAACCATTCTAAAGATCTTCTGTTGCTACAGCTACTGCATATGTCCCTCTTGGCAATCTCTTCACAAGCAGATGCTGCACATGCTGACAAAGAAGTTATTGTCAGAAATAACCCAAACAACATACCTGTGTTTGCACTCAGAGCTTTGCTGACACAGCAATTACAGCTGATACAGCTCACAAGTCTTTCATACCCTAAGATGAAACAACTATGAAACAGAATGAAGGCCGTGGTGTCAACCCAGCCTTCAAAACATATTTTTCACCCAATTTTTGCTCCTTTAAGTCCCCTGAAATTCCCTCCCTGAATGAACAAGAGCTAAATGAATAAGGTTTCTATTGCTCCCTTCTACTACTAGCTTTGTTACAGATTAAAGTCACTCTCTACATCTCTACAGCACCACTAGCCTAAAAATCTCTGGATTCTGAGATGAAATTTCTGGCTGAATGAATCAGAAGCATCTCCTGTAATTTATATTGTGAAATAGTACCTAAATGCAACATATGAAAAGCTAAGCTGCGCCCAACCCAGCAAAATATTAGTTAATTGAAACCAAACCCTTCTTTACCATTACGAAAGATCTGTGGAAAAAACATCTAACATATATACTATTTTCTCTATGCTCATTCAGAAGCAGGGGATGGTAGGCAACCTTTACATTGTTTTCAAAATTGCTGTGTAGCCTCAGTTAAAATGGTCAATTTTGATTGTTTCCTGTCTCTCTGCCCTACACACATTTCAGTATTTGTAACTCACAGTTACTAAAAGGTCACTCATTCTTGTACTTTCACATTAAAACCTCAGCATGTTTTTTCCGAAGCTTTCCAAACAACCACTGAACTCAGAGTCTTTCTTTACTTTATGTAAGAACCACACCTGCAAATTATCTTCCAGATTTTGTATCTCTTACAACAGCAACAGTCACTTACAAAGATATTCCCTTCTGACTGTGAGACAAGTGAGTTTGCAGTTAGTCTAAGCAATGCAAGCCATTGATTAACACTACCTGGGGAAAAAAAAAAACCAAACACCAAACCCAAAACCAAAAGCATGACAAAAAAACAACCTAGGCGTGAAAATTGGAAGACTCAGACTGCTAAAAACAGTTCAGGTGAAACTAAGCTAAAATATGTATTCCAAGAGTATATTTACTGCACTACAAAAGCAAAAGGGCATTGACCAGTCTATTGTGGATCTACTCTGAAGTATTCCTTCCCAAACCGCCCATGATGTGGTTGTCAAGTACTTTGAACCAGCTGCTTCACTCTCAAATCCTCTTCTACTTCTTTGTGTAACTTCCTAATATTGACACAGCCCAAGATACCAGGTTAACTCTTAACTATTGTGAAAGCACGGTTACGATGTTAAACCAAAGACATTGGTTTTTCCTGGTTTATATATTTATGCAAATATGTTGATTCATTCATATGTAAAATAAAACATGGTATTGTACTTACCGGTTTTGGGGTTTATTGAAAAGAATCCCTGTGGATTTCCGCTTGTAATCTTGTAGGTTAATTTTTCACTTGAGCTAGAATCTGGATCGAATGCCTCAATCTGAATGACGGACACATCTTTAGGTGAGTTTTCCATGACCTCTGGATAATAAACTGGTTCTGTGGTCTGAGGAGCATTGTCATTAACATCCCCAACTTCTATGTAGATTTCAATGAATGATGACAAAGGCACAACACCTTGGTCTGTTGCATAGACAGTTAACCAGTAATGTGAAGTAGTCTCACGATCCAGCCGATCTGCAGTCTCAATAATACCTGTTTAATAGAAAGAAAGATAATTACAAAATGCTCAATAAGTATGCAGAAACGTGTAAAAAGACAGTAAGGAACAAGCTAAAATAAATAAGTAAAAATGAATACAAGTTCAAAACAACTGACACCGATTCTATAATCTGGGTTAATTTACGCAGATAAACATATTGAGGCAAACCTGAAGCCACAAAAAATAGAATTACTACAACAGTTTTCAGCAATTATGCATTACAGATATTAAAACAATATATTACTTAATTTCCTTTCCAACATCCTTTGAGATTTATCAGATCAATTAGCACTATTCATAAAAGCTTTTTTGCCTAGATTAAATATAATGAGCAATTCACAGTCTTTTGGGACTTGAATGACCCTCTTTACTCATCACTGATTATAGTGAATTTTATACCATATTAAACTATCTGATTTAGATGCCAAACTCTTCAACTGTTTACCATTATTCATATTAATGAGCAGCTACTTAAATGTGAAACATTCTTATCTCAAATGAATTATTTAACTGTGTTTTCTTAATGTGCTTATTTGGGTTCACATAGAAATGTCACAGAAAAGAAAACAAAAGTTATACCTGAAGCAAACCTTTGCAGCATTAAGACCAGCCAACGGCTGCCATTACTCTGGCAATGGAAAGCAGCGCTTAGCTCAATTTTACACACATAAAATGAATTACCATGTAAGGAACAGCTACACAATTCACAAACTTAATAAAAATCTGTCTGCTGAGCCTAAAGGAGCTTGTCTGAGCCAGGACTAAATAAAAAACAAGGGACTCGAGTTTTCATCCACTGGGAAGGAAATACAGATCTATTTTTATAAGCAGCTTACTCGACAGGGACAGTCATAATATGTATGTGTCAAAAGGGTACGTGAGGTGGTGTAACCTATATGGTGAGAGAGGAATATTAAATGGATTCACGGAGACATGACAATAAAACTTTGCGTTTTCCTTTTCCTGAACCAGTCACTCTTACAGGTTGTCTGATTTGAGCCATTGGCTAAATAGAATTTAAAATGAACCTGATACGTGTCAGGGTGAGGGACAGAGCAAGCCCTTGCAACCATTTCTGTGGAAATCTCAAAGGGCTTTGTCATGGCTTTTATTGTTTGTTACACTGAGACACACCAGTCCTGACTGGGATTGGAGCTGGGATGAGTCAAACTATCACCATGGGAGCTGGTTTTGGACTCTGGACACAGCCACATAATGTGACTATGTGTAATGTGGCCCTTCTCCTGAACGCATTTACTCCACACAACATCTGTAGATACACCATCAGTAAAAGAGGACCTCAATAAAACTATGCTAATGTGCTTCTATAGAAGTTCTACAGGAAAGGAATGAACTCAAGTACCATTTCCTTCACACACCCCAGACACTTTTTTTAATGCATCATACTAGCTGAGCAAAATGAGATAAATATTGAAGAACTACTCATTTATTCATTACTTTCTTTGCCTTGTAGGAAGCTGCATAAAGGTGATGAGCAGCTGAAATGTTAAGATGTCAGTAAGATCACTTCAGAAGGGCTGGAGTGGGTAGCACCTAATGCCTAGACCTGCAAAATACCCATATATAGCATTTCAAGCAACACAGCATTTCAGAACTACCACCAGATGTCAGTGTGGAAATTAGTTTTATAAAGTGTCAAAGTCTTCAGAACTGGGATAAAAAGGAGGGGCACTGCAATTTGAAAATATATATGCACTACGTACAGTCTATAAAAGTTTTCTTGAAAGCAAACTGGTGGCTTTATAACTTCCTTACACCTTTTGCATTTCTCTACTTCAGCCAGGAGACTTGCTTGGGAGTAAATAAATTTGTTAATTACTGTGGTCTCACTTCTAAACCTAAATGCTGGATGTGGCATGCAAGCACTTCATCTTAAGTCTGGGTAGACTCCGCAAATGCCTTGCAAAATTTTGTAAAAGCTTCATGTCCTCCCAAACACAAGACTAGACCATAGTACCTCCCTTTTAGCGAGGCTTCCAGCAATGCTGCTGTGTTGCCTGCGATCGGCGCAGAACACAGTGGGCAGGCCTACGCGCTGAACCGAGCAACCATTATCATTTTACACCTGTCCTGCTTTCTTAACAGTAGCTACATCAGAAGTGGCAGATTAATTTTAAGATAGCCTTGCCCTGACTTTAAAGACACATAAAAAGAGACTGTTGTGGTAATGGAGATCTCCTCCTGCAATCTGCTCAGCTGGCATTTACAAATCCTGCCACCTTAGTTATCAAAGGCTACCGCAAGGAAAGAGAAGACTGAACCTATTTTGCTTTTGCGGACTATCAGTTCTCAAGTGTCCCTTCTCTGAAGTCACATACTTGACAAGGGCAAAAGGCGAAAAAAAAGTACCACACCAAAACCCCAGTAACAAAAGTATCTCAAAAAGAAATATCCAAAAAGATTATAGGGATAGTGACTAACAGTACGATACAGCACACATGGGCGACCTTCTTTTTTGGTTAATTTTTAATTGCATATTAGATCTGCATATATGATGTTATTTCTGTATAGTTTACACTGACTTTTGCAGAAAAGTTCAATGAAAGGCTTGTAATCTGTCTGATCGTCTGAGCACATCATGTAACACAGATGTCAGCCCAACAGGGTAGCTCTGGTTTTCAGAATGTCTCCTATTTTCTGCAGGGTCACCCACACCCTAAGAGTGCATTAGTCAAAGTAACACAAAATCTCATTCACTAAAATTATTTTTTTCATTTTTCTTATGTTTCTCACCCAAGAGATCCTGAATTGTTGGGTGAACATTTCTTCTGTATGTGCTGTTTATAATTCCAAACTGAAATAGGAAGCATCTAGGAAACCAATTTTATGATCAATCAGATATGCAAAAATGTCTTTGTAACAGTTTAGCACTAATCAACAGATCAGTTCCTGAATGAACATTTCCTAGAGGCATAAAGGGTACTTAAAAAAACTTCCATGTACCCACTAACAGTTCAAAACAGATGGAATAGACAGGTATGCATGCAAGTTGGAAAACTTACTAGAGATGGGCATCACACACAAGTGGATTACTTTGACAATGTTAAAAATGAAGGCTCAAAATAACATCCCTTCCGTGTAAGAGCCATGCAAAAGGGGACAGGAGGACGGGGAGCAAAAGTTTTCCTTTACCCCTTGCACATTGCGGGGGGTGGAGGAGAGGCCACCACACCTAGTTCTCCTGTGTCACTCAAACCTGCAGGCGCCAGGAGGGAAGGGACGACTGGTCTATTAATATGAGTCAGCTTTCTCCCAGTTGTTTCCACCCAGCAATAAAATGGAACAGATACTGATCCAACACACGGCTGGGGGTGGGGGGAAGCTCTGACTACCAAAGCCTGAATTTCTTCTGGTTCTGCATCAGCACTTTGTGTGACAAAACACAATCAATACTAAATGCGTACATGGAGTACTTGGGTTTTTTTCTTTCCCCTTTCAACGTTACTGTACAATCTGACCTTACATCAGTAATTACAAAACACCATACTTTTCTCATTACTCTAGTTGAATTTGCTCCTGCAAGTTGAACATTATATCTTTCCTGATTTTACCTATGAGAACACTAACAGCTTCATCTTTAATTTCTATGCAACAATAACGAATACAAACGCATGTAAACTTCAGTAGTCTACTATACCTTCTAAAAAAACACAATCCCAAAGAATTTAACTAAGGCAACTTTTTTTTTTTAACAAAGATAACAATAGTTCTCCCTCCAAATGACACGTCTAGAACCAGTCCTTAAAGTACCATTGGTTGGTGTGCCAACTTCCTGTTTTTGCAAACGTTGACTATAGTGGCCTATTTTACATATTAGGGCAGAATAATACTGCGTGCTGTCTGAAAGCCAGCACTCACGGAGTTCATAAATTCACTGGCTTCTAGTTCTAGTGGTTCTCAAGACAGCAGAGAGAAAAATGATGGGAACTCATATATCAAAGAGAAGTAATAAAACAATCTAGGTGAGAGTTAATTTGTTTTAATCTTGCAATCGGCTAAATCCATTAAGCATCAGTAAGATGTTGATCAGTATCATCAGTTTCAGCAGCATATTTTGGCTCCTAGAAAGTATTTGCACTTTTTTCTTCAAGTGGTGCAGAGCAAATTTAGGGAGTACAGCTTAAGTGCTTCTATTATATCTTCAATGCTGTAAAAGCTCCATCTCTGCTCTAATTCTTCTCCCATTCACAGAAAAATCTTTAATCAGCGAGTTTCCCATCCATTCTCTACACTGAGGCAATTTGGCAACTTTAACTTTTACAAACCATTTGCTTTTTATGTAGCAAGACAAATAGAGGAACCTTCCACAGAGAACCACTGAAGAATCTTCAGCATGTACGGTAATCCCAAAGACTTGTAAATATTATTGTTCAAAAAATACAGTGAAGCGAGGATTCCAAAAACATTTTTCACTTGGCTGGATGTGCAATCTTGAAGCCTTTCAGGTGGTCAGGACAAAAAAAGAAATTCATATTCAGTCACTAACCACCAGAGGGAAGTACAAAAGAGCTCTGATGAAATGTTTCTCAGTCATCTGCAAGAGGACATCAGAGCTGATTTTACAATATTCATAAGTCTCAAGTTTTAGACTAGATATTGTTCCCACTTGATGCAATAGGACTTTTCTATCAATTTCATTAAAAGAAGGCAAAAGTCCTAAGTGAATACTATAGAATAGAATTTGGACAGAATTCAATACAGAGGAACAGGCTGGTTTATGAATACAGCAACTGATGAAAAATCAGAATGTTAACCCCTCTCTCAACAAAACCAACATTACTTCCAAGTTAAATCCCACAACCCAAGTCACTAAAACCAAAGTCACTCTTAAAACAAAAATAAACATATAAATCCAACTCAAATCTGACAGTCTTACATATGCCAATTCTATCTAATTAACAAATGCTCAAACTATAATACCCCCAATTCCCAGGGATGATCCTCCTTAAGTGCGCTTATCCATGAGAACTCTCATTAACAATATTAATGATTCTGTAATGGAAATCAAAACCTGCAATCATTTCTCAGCAAAGCATGAAAATGCAGTTTAGCAGAATTTGCCCTGGGAGTGACGTTTGAAACAAAGTAAGAGAAATCCCTGGCCTGGAACACAACGCCTGAAATCTGATTACAAACTTAATTAATCTAAATTCTAATAAGCAGGGCAAATAAAAAAGCTTCTTCAGCTGCTTTAAAAGCCATCTCTGGGGGGGGGGGGAAGCAGTATTTTAAGAACTGCACGGACAAAGGTTTTGATCAAATATGCCCCTCAATGAGCAACCAATCCAAATCAAAGATCTGAAAGCGAGTGGATTAAGCCTGTTATAAACACAGAGGCATGTTGTCCCCCCTCAATGGCACTGAGTCTGCCGACACACCAACCCAAACTGCAACTTTGTCTTGAGTTCTAAACAAACGCAATCTCACTGCAATGTAAACTGTCACTAAAGGTCTGCACGATCTTTTGAATTAAAAATAAAATTGGGGAAAAAGCTCAGCACATATTGCAGTTTACTGCTCGAATCTCTGCTACCTTAGATAGGTTGCATATTTTCCAGAAAGTTATTAATATTTATGAAATTAGCTTTTTATGTGGGCACGGGTCCAAAGAACCCCAACAGCCAGAAGTTCATAGATTTTCTGGCCCAATTTACGTGTTACATTTTGTGGAACTTTGCTTAGTTGTTGCTAAAACAAAGAAAGAATTGCAACCACCCCACTGATAAGTAGTTTGGTTGTTTTGGTTTTTAAATAAAATCTTACTAAATATACTATTATTATAGTTTGTTTTCTAATGTACGGTTTTCAGACTGTTACTAAAATCTCCACACTCACACAACCAGAATAGACCAGAAAAACAAAAACATTTTACAAAGCTAGTATTTTCCACTTTAATTAATTTTTGATTTCTGCCCAGGTCATCTTATTTAAAATAGCATCTGTTCTAACCCACGCTTTGCCTTTGGGTGCAAGTTAGTGACAGCGTATTTCTTCAACACTATCCAGACTGAACACAGATGAATGCAGACAACTTCCTCGGCAGACTTCTTCTTCCTATTCACCTCTTCTTATACATTCTCTTTTTGCCTTTCCAGCAATACACCTCTCTTTCTTAGATTATTACCTGCCATGACACGATCAGCATTTTCCTGAGCTGTATAAATACAGAGGCTGACAGGATAAAAAAAAAAACCAAAAAACAACCAAACAACAAAACAGGAAAGAGCATCTGGCACAGGAGAAGATGCAGCGCTTGTCTGCTTCTCAGCAGTCCCCAGGGGCCTCAAAGAGGAACACATCCATACTCTTTCGTCCTCCTTTTCCCCTTGAGTGACTTCTAGAGGCACAGTCAAATCAGGACAGTTGGGAAGTGCAATCCTGCGTGTTATGCATGGGGGTTTTGTGGATTTTTTTCCCTCCACTTAATATTCCCTGTCAGACACAGTAAGAGAAAGCAAGGGGCCTTGGGAAAAAAAGTGAATTTATTAATAGTTATAACACCCACCTGCGCAAGATAAAACAGACTACAGCAGAGTGGAGTGTACTACTTCTAAGTACTACACCTAACTGTAGTGCTCAATATAAATTGTGGTTTTATTACTAATTGTGACCAGTGTCATAGCTCAGATTCTTTCCACTTTCAGGGCAATTAAAAAAGAATAAAAATCCTCTAGCCAACTTATCTGCATTTCTGTTAACGTCTTAACTTCTTTCTGATAACTTCTGGCCACCACTGTAGTCTGACATTGGGAAATGCCTTGAGGGAGCAGCCAAGTACAGCCACAGCCCTACAGGCCATAAAGAGTTTGTTACAGTGAAGGTTTTGAAACATGTAACCTACTGAACTTCCAAGAGAAAATTCTTTCTTTCCCTGAGGCTGCTGTGCTACTGAACCAGGGCTCTACCAAGCACCAGTGGGTAAGGGATAACTAAGCTTTAAGTTTACAGCTCTTCTAAAATAGCATCCAATGCTAATGTCAACAAAATTTAATATTATTTGATCAGTCAAGTAATAACCACTTGGTAAAACCAAAACAAACAAAGGCAGCACAGTATCACACCGGGCTTTATTCTACACAAACTAACTGTCCTTAAGTGCTGAAGATTTCAAGTACATCTTGCCACAGAGGCAAGAAACTACTCAGCACTTAAAACGTCAGTTGAAAAGACCAAAATCCCCATCCCGTGAACTCCTTGAAACAACCTCCTTCTAAAGAAGGAATGGAATGAGATTCTTTTTGCAGAAGTGAAATGTCAGCTCATCCACTCTATAAACAGGGCAGAATGCCAAGAGAGGCACTGCTCTCTAGCTCTTGAAACACTAAAGGCCTGCAGCAGGCAGCGGGAAATTTTAAAAAGTACATACAATCTCTCTTTTAAGAGAAGTAATATTTTTGATAAATAAACTGAGCTGGAAAACTGCCAGCCTCCCTTACACCTATCACATCCGTACTTTGAACAGGAAGCATTATGTGTTTTATGCCTCTATGGAACAAAGTGCAACAGCCACCCAGAGAAATATGATTTGCTCTTCAACTCCATAGCAATTTAAAGCTTATCACTGACAACGCAAGCCACTCGGATATCAGACTTCTTGCATCTGAAGGTTCACACAGACTAAACTGTACTCTTTCAGAATATAAATAATCCTTGGTTGCAGCCCTGAAGGAGAGCAGAAAGTATTAGAAACTACTGCTTGCCTTCAAATCACATATGAACAAGGTGTTCACTGCTCTTCCCTCTCCTCTTCTCCAGGAGCATTAATTAGGCACAGCTAGGAAGACTGTAACCTAGCAACAAACCATCGATATTGCGTTTTGCATAACTCATGAAGAATTCAGACTGCTTGTTTGCAAACATGTCTGAGGAATATGAATGTGCATAACTAATAATTCAATCTAATTTTAAATAATTTCATTGTTATATTTCATCCAGTCAATGATTCTTCTATTTTGCTTGAGTAAAGCTGGATCTTAATAAACACATTCTGATTTATTTTTTAAATAGAATCATAGAATCACTTAGGTTACAAAAGACCTTTAAGATAGTCAAGTCCCACCATTAACCCAGCACTGCCAAGTGCACCACTAAACCATGCCCCTCTGCTCCGCATCTACATGCCTTTTAAATACCTCAGGGATGGTGACTCCACCACTTCCGTGGGCTGCCTGTTCCAATGCTTGACAACCCTTTCTGAAGAAATTTTTCCTAATATCCAATCTAAACCTCCCCTGGCACAACTTGAGGCCTTATCCTCTTGTCTTATTACCTGTTACTTGAGAGAACTACCTTTCAGGTAGTTGTAGAGAGCTAAAAAGTCTCCCCTCCGCCTCCTTTTCTCCAGGCTGAACAAACCCAGCTCCCTCAGAC
>KZ510448.1:4226-21158 GCA_002844005.1 Limosa lapponica baueri | reverse complement strand
GCTGGCAGTGCCAACACAGTGCCAAGTGTAAAATTAGGTCAGTATACAAGTGATCTAAGAGTCGGATCCATGTCTCCAGTGTCAGCAAGCATACACCTACGCTATACAAGGCTTTTACAGCTTACGGACGAAGTCATTCTTGGAAGTCACAACACAAAGCTTTCACCTTTGCAGGGCAAAGGGCTCACAGAGGCAGAACATGAAGGCAAAAGTCTCAAAAGATATTTCCAGAAGAAAGCGGAACTCTTGAAAGACTTTCAGAAGAGACATGTCTTTGAAAGGAATGCTCTGTGTCTCTTCTGTTTGTCTTTTGTTCTCTAGGTCTGACAGGGCCCCGGTTTTGAGCCTTTCTCACACATTTACAGGCATAATGAGGACATTCCATCCTATTTTCTTTATGTGAGCCATGGTGGCAAAGCAGCTGCTAGTAAAATCTAACTCCATAAATTGGTAATGGAGTGGGGAGCCAGTCACTTGGGGCCAACTCTGAATAGGTCTAGGACACTTTCACCAGGCACATGTCATTATTGTCTTGCTATAGTTTTGTCCAGCTCTCTCCAAGAACTGCAAACATGTCAGAAGGTTTTACAGGCTGCATTTTTCCCCACTTTTAGAGCTAGCAAGTCTTGTGCAGCTCCATGTTTGCCTAACTAGCTGCCCAGGAAAGGTTTCCCTTGCCCCCCTGTAGACAGCAATGTGTGTGCCACCAGTTCTCCTTCCTGATCTGTCAGAGATCAGCAGGGGCTGGCTGCTCCCCAGGGAATGAGGAGCCAAGCATGAAACCATGGCCAGCAGGACTGGGACATCATCCACCAGGGCCTGGCCCATTGTCCCTAAGCAAGGTGAGCAGGGCAGCCCTGGGGATGGCAGCTGGGGTCAACCAAGTCCAGATCAATCATCAACTGAGTCCGTGGTGATGTGACAGGTCCAAGGGAACATGAATTAGCAAGTCTGGAGTCAAGGGAGTCCCTGACTAGGACAGTTGCAACTAAAGACAGGCACACCTACAGGGTAGCTCTGGCAGAGTCTGAAGGCCCGGCCTCAGCTCAAACAGCCCCATGACCCCTGGAGACACTGTGGGTAGAGGCCCCAGGTGGGGCTGGAGAGGACAATTAAAGCCTATTGATGCCCTCAGGACCCTGCCAAGCTCTCCCTCCTCCTGTTTCTTTCCTGCCAAGCAGAGAGAGGGGAGAAAAAGAGCTTTGGCAAGGCAGGGCATGGTGTTCTAAAGGCAATCTTTGACCCCGTGACCAAATTGCCAGCATTTCTAGGCATAAAAGCCGAGCTGAAAGAAGGCATAGTTTTTCATTTGGACACAAGTAAGACAGTTCTTGTTTCCATGCTCTTTGGCTTTATATAGTAGCTACACTTCCGAAAAAAGCTGAGGATGGACTTTACTGTAGGGGCTAAAGAGGGTGCAATATCCTTTTCAATGTGGTACACCATAATGCAAACCATTATTGAACACTTTTCCTCTTGTTTTACTGCGCCTAAAGATATAGGCATGTTCATTTTCACATGGACTCCAGAGACAGAGAGTTTACAGAAGCAGCAGCCTCTTTTCCTCCCTTAGAGAAGTCAGCATAGGCTGCCCTCAATAGTGTCCGGCTGGCTTCAATATTGTGTCATATGGACCACTTCCTACTGATCTGAAAAAGAAAACATTCAGAAGCTGGGGTATTGGAAATGAACACACCGGTAGCTTACCATTACACACTGTAGCAGAGGCATGCTCTCATGAAAAACATCTGGAACCCGAAAAGGTATAGTACAGGATTTAGAGAAAGGCAAGTGTTCCTGTCCAACCTGCTCTAGACGAACCTGCTTTGGCAGGGGGGTTGGATTAGATGATCTCTAAAGTTCCCTTCCAACCCCTATCATTCTGTGATTCTGTGTTTCTGCCATCTCCGAGTGGAGCCAGCCCATACTCAGTATGAAAATAAGTGAGGGTAAGTTAGGTGAGGAGTGGCCGCGATGTCTCTGCGTCAAGACGCCCAGTGCTTCCAATTCCAGGAGCACAAAGCAGCTAGAGCCAGCAGAGTTTACTGGCCTGAACTCTGATCTGTAAAAGCTGTTAAACTCAGCTCATTCTAGTAAAAAAGTCTGAGTTTAGAACTCTTGAAGGCACACTGAATGGTGCACTTATTTATTCAGGCCTTTTATTGCTTTTTACTGACCATTGGAGGTCTTCTAGCAACTCCGTGCAGGCATTGAACTATTGTCAATGTGTTTCTTAGGCTGCCGGTGAGGTTGGTTCTGTTCTCATCTGGTCTTACCTGATTTTGCTTTTTTAGTATGATTTTTGATAGACATCGGTTGCTGCCAAAACAGGCACAGAATGTACTTTAGAGTAAGCAGGTATTTAGATAAAACATTTAGTGAAACTGAACTTCACTGAAGGCTTCTATTCATTGAGGCATGCAATGGTTTGGAGTGCTTATGCCAAAATCCAAAGCTGTGACTCTCCACGCTAACTCCAGATGTACACCAATATAAGTTTTATGACAAGAGATGCTAATCAGGGTTCTCTGCTTGTCCCTCCGTTCTCTGTGAGGCCCTGTCTATTTTAGCAAAATAGATGTTAAAAGGGTTCCTTACCATCCCCTACAAGATATCAGGAAAACTGAAACACTGCAACCATCTCTACTTTCCCCCTCCCAGGAAAAAATCTATTTCAAGCAGGATTTTTATCCTACTACTCTCCTGGCCTGTCATACTGAGCCACACCATTAATTTTAGCCAAAGTGATCACTACATTTGTTCTTTTTTGAACTCACTTTTTAATATCCATTCTTCATTTGATTTCAAGTTCACATGCTGTATTTTAAGCATGAAATTCGTATTCTACCAGCTATGTGAAAAGATCTAAACTTGTCAAAGAACAAACCATCGCTACTTTACAAATAATTGTCTGCAGCCTAGTGCAGGATTTCTGTATCACTCCTGATTAGGTGAAAATAAGATGAAATGCTGCTTCTGTTGCCAGTAAAAATCACATTTCAGTAGCTGGGCTTTCAAAAATATAATGATGCAGCACAACTAAATACAAGAAGGCCGAATTTATGCTATTGCACTGTTACCGTGTCCAAGAACTATTTTAAATTGAATAGAATTGCAAAAACCTCTTAAGAACTCCCTCAAAAAGAGAATATTCACTGAGGAGTAATTCGTAAGTAGCCTATTGGTAAAGCAACTTCAGGTTTCAAGTGTTACCACATCTGATACAGCAATTTTGACTGATCTAATGGTAAAACTTCCTCACTTTGTTTTAAATTGCCATAATTTCATATCCTCATGTCTACAGCACCATGCAATGCCTTCTTTAAGCCAGAGCAAGTAGCCAGAATGTACCAGTTCATGACAGATGGTGGTAAGTCACCTATTATTACCACAACTTGGTTGCTGCCACATCCACTCCAGGTATGGACTTCCCTCACGAAGCAGATAGATAAAAGCACTGATAAGAAAGGGCAAATAGCCTGAGATCTGCAAGATTAGCATGCTATTCATAAAATGCATCAGCTATAACCAGGCTAGATTCCCAGGCTGTTGGCTGCATAGGTGCATTGGCATGAGTTTCTTCTCTCTTGCCTGTAATAATATTCTTAGGTGTGCAGTAACATCAGTGAGGCAATCAAAAATAAAAGCAACAAATGCAACTCAATTAGATATGTCACACAGGACTACACCCCTTTGTGAAATTTTCATCACACCCTTCTTTAAGTGACACATCTGAACTAGTTTTGAGGTCTGCCAGGGAAGGACATCATTAGAGACAGCTCCTGAATGTGAAAGTGTTTGACAAAGCTTCAAGCTATTGTAATATTTAAAAATGGCACTAAAGCTCTTAACCCAGTTTCTTAAGCTCTCTTAAAAAGTATTCAGAAATACTCCTCATCGTTGCTAAAATAAGATCTTTTCAGGTAACATATTAAGTGATAACTTGTTAACATATTATTATTAACTTAACTTATTAACATATTAAGTTAACATTAACTTATTAACATATTAAGTGATAACTTTTCAGGTAACATATTAAGAGAAGCAGGCACCATCCAGATCATTCTTGATGAAAGAACACGGTGATGTTTACTTAGTTACAGTTTACAGCTGAAGCTCAGTCCTACACCGTTAAAGTCAAGGGATGCTGCTCTTCTAATCTGTTTTCATCTCTGCGTTCCTATTCCTGCCATGGGGTTGTTCCCTTTTGATATCACATATGGGATGAAGCTTCCACAACTGCTGAGGGCAGCCACTGCGTCGCTTACACGTTGGCTCTTCTCATTAATGTATTTTATCACCACAATACCTACTCTTTGAAGTTATTCCAAAGTTATTCTTCAGAGGGGAAAGAACTTTTTTGTACACATTTCACATCTCTTCACATGTGTACATTTTAATGGTGACATTTTAATTTAAAATGCAGAGAAGGAAAATTGACCAGTAGAACAACCATAAAAGGGTGAAAGAAAGTGCAAGCCAAATTGCAGGTCTTGTTGAGCCGAGACACTTGAAATTAAAGTTGAGCTAGAAATGCAATAAGTTGTTGGTGATTTTTACTTTCAAAAAAGTTGTGTAATGAAAACTCAAATGGAAGCCAATTATGCAAGTCTGTGCTGGTCAATAGGGCAAGATTTAGTCAAAGTTAAGAGAGTTTCTTCTAGGTGTTGTGCCCTAAATGTGCAGCAAAACATTATCAATTGGTTGAATCATCTGAAAAAACACGTATATGTAAGATGTCAAGGAGACCGATTAAGTGGAGAAATTATTCTCTCCATTTTCCTTAATTAGTTCAATTTTGGAATGTCTTCCCCAGTGCACTTGCTGTCAGGCTGTGCGTGCTTATGGGGAAGAACACCTTACTGCAGAACCCTACTGCTTATGGAGAGGGCAAGTCAGCACTTACTGCCAAGTGCCACTGTGCACACCAAGACACAGTTCACACCATGAGAGCAACTGGCACCACACGTTTGTCAGCTGAGAAGGAAAAGGTACAGGATCTCTCTGTCATTCTAGCTGCCCAACGTCTAGTATCAAATACACTAGTGTACTGGGGCGGCATCGAAGAAATCCTGGTTTTGTTGTGGCACAGGGATGGGAATTGTTGACTTGGACATTTAGTGCATCATTGCTATCTATGGTCCAAAAGGAAAAGTCTGCTACAGAAGAACCCCTTCTCTCTTAGAGAATGGGTCGTCATCACACTTTCTTAACTGCTAGCTGGGAATGAGTAGGAGAACTTTTGGCCTCAATGCAGCTTATTTTTGGAAGGATAAGAGAAGAAGCAGAGCATGGCACAGTGGGTCTCCTGCAGCAGTAACCGACAGAGCAAGGAAGGCAATTCAATAATAACTACTGCTCACCACATTTTCTTTACTCATTCCCTTCCCCATATATTTAAAGAGAACACAGCATAGATACTGGCTTGAATTAGTTGTTTTTATTTATAGCTCTGTCTATGGACAGAGTCCTTTTCCAGATATTGGAGATAATTTTTTCCTTCCAGAGAATCTCAAAGTTCACAATAGATATAAGGTGCGGGGGACCAACAGCAGGCAATTTTTGTTGTACTCAATGCCAGTCCTATAAACACCCTTACATAAGGAGCTTTCAAAAAATTACCTGACTTTAGGAAGAAATGTGACCAGCACTGAGGAAATTAGCGCATCTTCAGAAGATACGCTAAAGGACAACCTCCTTGTTGAGGAGCGACAGAGTAAGCGGCTTTCCTTTGAGCGTAAGGGCTCTCCTGCTGTAGCACATACATCTCTCAGCTTGCTGAGGCAGCATCTGTCTGACTCCTCGTAGGTGCTGACCCATAGCTGTGGCTGGTACGGTAGTTGACACTGGCAGATACCTGCTGGGGACTGTGCGGTGGCATGAAGGGGTGGGCTGGTTCTGGGATGGGCAAAGATGGAGCGTGGTATTGGATTTCTTGTCTGGATGGTGTAAGCTCTGATGTCTTGGTGGTTAGTCTAAATACAGTCATTGATGCTCACTCACTCTTTGCCATATCCATGACCACTCGCTGAATTAGTTGTAGAAAAAAATGTCGAGTTATCTCTGTTGAAGTTCCCAGGAGCCCTCTCCTGTTTATCCGAAAGAGGAAGGAAATTGGCATGAAAAATTGTGCATAGATCCTTCTGATTTCATTTGCATCAAATGCCTTCCAAGGACAATATAACATTTTCGGTCATGTTTAAATGGACACAGAGACTTAAATATTTGTTCTTGTGAGGGGACTTTTTGCCAAAATTTAGGAACTGCCATTGTTGTTCAGCACTGGGAAAGGTGACTTGATCCCCAGAGGGAAGCATCCTGCAGATATTTCAGGGGATGCAAAGGGTGGATACTGCTTTTTAGCTAGTTCTGTCACTGTCATTTCATATAATTTTACAGAAATCAGCAAGCAAGAAATGCAGGACTCCAGTAAGTTTTATTTGCTCAGGGAACTGGCTTCATTTTTTTAACTACAGTAACTCATCACAGAGTATTTTATTGATGCCTTACTATCAGCAACGTGTTCATGCAATTTATCCAGCTGGGCCAGCTAGAAACAGGCAGGAGAGGAGGAGGACAGAGAGGAAAAGTAATGTGTATTGTTCCCACACCAGTTTCTTCGTAATGGTAAAATGCATTGCCCTGCAGAAGAGGTAGCTTTCCCAGATGATCTGCATAGTTTTGCTTTGTTTCTTGCAGAAAGGCATTTACATGGAATAACTTGTCTAGCTTGGCTGCTGTCTCAACAACGTGATAAAAGGGCAATCTACTTAGTTTACTTCTCAAAGTTCCAAAGAGGTGTGAGTCACAAAACACAGAGACAGAATCCAGATACCACTATCCCTACAGTTCAAGGAGTTCAGCTCTGTTGTTTCTGTTCAAGCTTTTCTCTCTTTGAGATGATGAAGTGATGATCCCTGGAGAAGAAGGTAAGAGAAGTGTTTGTCCGTACACTCTTCAAAATAAAAGAGAAACCTAAAAAGGGCAAAGCAGTCATTAGTTGTTGGCAATGTAGAGCTACAAAGTAGTGCAGAAAACTGGAAATAAAGGCTGGATGAATCTATTCCAGATTCATTGGGTAGCATAAGGGAAGATACTTAGCCCTGACTTTTGTTAAAATACAGATACTACTTGTCAGGATTACTGCATTCAAATTAAAGCTTGATATTAACTGAATATAAAGCAGGTATCCCTTGGGTAATTTTCATGAATTATAAGAATCGATCACAGAGGTGCACAGACATATATGCAAATTATAGAATGTGCATGTGTTTGTGTGTGTGTTTGTGTCTATTCACGTGTATTTGAAGGAATCAGATTTTACCAAAAAAGTCTCTCTAGCAAAATCCCAGTACCAGTGGAGTGAAGTCTGCCTCAAACTCCTTCAGAAGGGTGGAGTGTGTGGGTTCAGATCTGGGCCTTTGATTTATGTCTTTCTCCATTTGGTTATATTGTATGAATGACCAGTGTACCTAAAAATTCACAGATGGAAAAGGTTGAGAAATTGCACATATATATTTTTATGACCAACTGGACCAAGTAAAGTGAACACATTTACTATCCCAGACAGGACAAGAAAATTAAAAAAAATCTAGCCTTTATCTGCAACAGATTCCTGGCAGGGAAAAATAGTGCCCGCATTTCCTCATCCCATTAGGAAATATGAACTGTTCCAAGAATCACCAAGAAACATTAAGTCATTTGTAGAAAGCTCAGATTATTACATCATCTGTCTGGACAGAGATTTATTTCTGCCAGAATTCCACGCTGCAGAAACACAGCACCAATAAATCATCATTTCACCTTGTCAATAGCTTTAATAGGAGAAGGAACAGGCTGGAATTTTTTCTGCCCTCAATGGTACTCCAAAATAAGTTCTGAGACAGGAGTGCTATTGCCTTAGGAGTAACAATATTTGCTTGTCTCTCAAAGGGGATGTCAGGAGCATATCTGCATTACGAAAAAGAGCACTTGAACATACGGCTCCATTTCATCCCTTGTGGGTGTTGCCAGCCCTCTGAAGGAGGTTACTACCCCTACAACGGCTACCAAATAGCTCATGAGAGTCCAAGTGAGTGTTCCTCACACATGTCAGTGGAAGTGACTGAGCTCACCACCCTGACTTTGCACTGGAGCAGCTAAGGAGCATGGGCAGAGCCTGTTCTGTGGCCAGTAACCTCCAGCTTGTGCCAAAAAGCAAACAGATTGGGAAGAACTTTTATGCCCTGAGTTGGATATTATCTGTAAGGCATTTGCAAGTGAAAGAGCTGTATAAATGCTAAATACTGTTGTTTAACTAGGTTGATCTCTTTTCATAATTGAGGAACTGCATTTTATAATGTGGCCTGTCTTTACTAGGCAAGATTTTAAACTACTTCTCATTCTCCAACTTGGGTAAATATGCTGTGTTTAAGGCAGTTGCTGTGTAATTCTGCAAAGCAGGACGGTCATTTCAAGTTTAGTAGGCTGGGACTTTACAAGCCTGAGGCAGTAGTAACTTGTCTATGGTCTCATACTTACTTTCCATTTCTCAGTTCTATACTGTCTATTGACATTTTTGTAATCCTTTTGAGTATTCCCTTACTGACCGAGGATTTGCCCCACAAATTTATTGCTCTATGTAATTTTAAAGACTGGATAGTCAATACTCTTGGTTGTTTTTCCTTACGTGATATTTTTGCTTTTCATTATACTTATTAAAAAGTATCCTGCTTTCATCCTACATTTAACTTTACTTAATTTGTTTTCCCAGAGCTCTTAATTCTGCACTCTCTCTTCACTATAGTTTACGTTTCTCATGTTCTTTATCCTCTGAGTGTTCAGCAACCACAGTCGAATTTCCCTTAGCTGCATCCCAAGAAGGCTTAAAAACCCCTTCAAAAGAAGCAGAATTTGTTCCAAAAGAAATCTCCAGTAAGGAAATGAAAGCGCGACTTTATATTTCTAAAGTAACATCAAGCTATTTCACATAACCTTTTACATCAAAAGAGAAACTAAAAAGAAAATGCCCAACATCTTGTCCCTTGGCAGGTTGTCTTTAGGTAGGAACTCAAAGCTGGAAGGCCAGAGTGGCCTTCTTTTTATTGATCTCACTTCAGTTGCCACCTGTCATCTATGAAAGCTCTTAATATATCAGAGTGAAATGCTTCAAATGCAGCACAGGAATTTTACAGCAAGAAGATGGCTTTAACTGAACCAGAGGAATTGCATCATGAAGCGTCAGTATCAATGCAGAGGTCACAGCAACAAGCTATTAGTACCCTGTATTTTCTGCTATATCACAGCTGAGGGGTGGAAGCTGCATGACTAAGGATTCATAACAACAGAAATCTTGTGACGACTGCAATATTTAAGCTGAAGAATGAATTTACACTACCTGCTCACTCAGAGACTCTCAGTCCTCTCTTTCTATTATTGTTTCAAGTTTTAGAAAGAGTGAAGCCGTGAATGTGGGATTGATCAAATTTTCCTGTCTGCCTTGCAAACTGTGTGGGACAGCAATCCATAAATGGGTTTCTGCACTGCAGTACGTAGCCCTTTGATACAGGGTCTATTATGCTGTCTAGTTTAACTGGCTCCAAGTTAGATACTGAGGTGCCCTGTCCAGGTGCCCTTGCAGAGCATGGATATTCAGAGAAAGCAGCAAGTTGAGCAAGAAACTTCCCAAATGAGCCAGAAGAAAAAGTAGAGGTGTGTGCCCAAGGTTAATCCCCAAAGTCAGCGGGGAGAGAGAAGTAGGTGATTCTCTATGTGCTACTCTTTCTGCATGAACTCACTCTTTGGGTCTGGTGCCTAATCCAGGTGAGCCACTGCCGTGCTAAGGAAAAGGAAAAAGCCCAGAAATAAAGAGAAACTGCATCGTATTTCAGCTGTATGGTAAGACAGTTGTTAAGGCAGCTACTTACTTTGAAAACACAAGTTCACTCGTTTGTGGTGGGGCTGTTAAAATAAGTCTCCTAATGCCAAGCTTGTGTGTGTTTTAGCCTGACTCTCCCTGGGTTTCTCTTGTTGGGGTCGGTCCCACTTGTACACTTCATGAAAAAGTAGTGGAGTTAGGAACTGTCACGTAAAGGAAGAGCAGCAGAGCAAAGGGCAGGTACATGAAGAGCTGCAACCTAGAGTCTGTGTTCCCACCTGTGACAGATTTTTGGTGACCAAATATTTATTTAAAGGCAGGCAAAGCACATCTTTCATCATCTTGTGGGTGGTTCAGGGTTCGATTTAATTTTTTTTCCGGAATCAGAACTGAACAAGCCAGAGCCAGTTTTGTCTTGCAGATGCCTTGGGACTAAAGTGCAGATTGACCACTCCTATATTTCTTTACTGTAACAGGAAAATACAGGTCTCTCGGGAATTTACCAGTGCAGGAGCAAGTAGCCTTGGCCCCTGCAAGTAGGGGGGCACCCTGAAAAAGTTTTGCTCTTGTTGGATAACTCTGTTCAAGGTTCATTTATGGTTCAAAAGGCACTTCATAGGAGGTGTTTCATGGATGGGCGTTAGTTCTGATTCCAGCAGATCAGCAAATGCCACATAGATCAAAGCACAGATATTGCATGTGGTCTTTCCCTGGGGCTTCCCGGTGAGATATAACCAGGAGAAAAACAGGGGTGTTTGAAACCAACACTTTTTAGACTTGGAGGCTGAAGAGCATTTCCATCAAACAAAAAATTCAAGTAGACAGAGGAGATCCTTCAGGAAGTGTGAAGGCCTCAGCAGGTGACAAAATGGGCTGATCAGCCACCCAAAACACAGCGCTTCCACTATTTGAAAACTGATTCTTGGCAAAAATTCTGTATCAGGATAAAACAAAAGCCTAGATGGATCTTATGGACCCCTATGACTATTACTAAAAAATGTATAGCTTCTAGTGGATCATTCTCTCATGGTTTGTGATTAAATGTTTAATGGGAGGATGCATGTTCACTAAGCTACAGTGGCAGTGGCAAACCAGTATCTTTTCTGCAAGGGTATGAATTCCCAACAGAGGTTACTCTGCTTTATTCTGTTTTATGGACTGCTATGCTATATTGGCACAGGTCCTTCATGCACTTTATTCTTCTTGGCAGGAGTTTCAGTATGACTGAAGAAGCCTGGAGAAGAGAAGGCTGAGGGGAGACCTTATTAATGCTGACAAGTATCTAAAGGGCAGTTTGAGGGAGGATGGAGCCGGACTCTTTTCAGTGGTTCCCAGTGACAGGACGAGGGGCAACGGGCACAAGCTGGAACATGGGAAGTTCCACTCAAATATGAGGAAGAACTTCTTTGGGGTGAGGGTGGCAGAGCCCTGGAAGAGGCTGCCCAGGGAGGGTGTGGAGTCCCCTTCTCTGGAGATCTTCCAGCCCCACCTGGATGCAGTCCTGAGTGATGTGCTCTGGGCAACCCTGCTTTGGCCGGGGAGTTGGACTGGATGATCTCTAGAAGGTCCCTTCCAATTCCCAACAATTCTGTGATTCCGTGATTCCATGACTGAGAACTCCACACAGAGTCAGGCATTCTGATGATCTCAAAAAATCAGTTGAATCAGCTGAAAATCTGGCCTTAAGCGTTACAAGAAGCACTGACGGGTGATGGACTTCTGAGAGTTGGATCCAGTTGTGAGAGCGTGAGCTCTTGACAGTCTCTGTTTGTCAGGGACCAGAAGAAGCCACCCAGCCTAAGATGGAAGCTCAGTGTGCACAGTGTGATTAAACCATGCCAATATCTCTCCACCTGTTTAGGTTTTCTTCATGTCTTCCCCTAAGCTTCCTAGCCTACTGCTGGTACTGGATGCTTTGCTGCTGTCGCACCAGCACAACGTTCTGCCCAAGTCCATCGGTCAGTTTGTTTTATATGGCTCATTTCTGATAGATGTCATCCATGAGAAGAGCTAAACACAGGCAAGAAATCTCCAGCCTCAAGAGGAAGGAGGGCTTTGTAACAGAAAGAGGGCAGCTGAGGACAACACTGTGCTGTTTCTTGAAGATGTCTTGAATTTTGCTGGCAGCAATGAAACTAACACTATCCTGGACAATACAATACACCTAATACACAAATGCAGACCCTTCAGGTGATAAAGAGTTGAAAAATGTCACCTGAAAATAAGAAGTGGCAGGTGATCAGAATGCGACTGAGATCCAAAGAGAGCAGTTGCTAACATACCTTCAGTGAGAAGTGGAATAATCTCTTCCTTGCCAAGGGGCCGGATGGTCTTGTGTCCAGCTGCCTCTGTTACCAAAGGCAGGATATTGAGGAACTGGGAGCTTGGGAAAGCTGGGACCTGCTGTGGCAGCTGTGCAGGTGCCAGCCAGACGCACTAACGGGGAGCAGGCTGGCTTCCAGTGTAAATCAGCCTGGCAGGTGTGTTTTGTCCAGAAACCAGCCTTGGCTTCATCAGAAATTCATTCCTGCAGAACATTCCTGCGGGCCACCAACCAGGATTTCCTCCCTATGTGCTCTCTGAAAATGGGATGAGCTATTACAGTGGTGGGGTGACAGCAAGAGGGGCATCTTGTGGTCTGCTTGAACCTCGCAACTGGAGCAGCAAATACAAAAAAAACAGACAAGAAAAGGCGAAGGCTTGCTACGGCGGAAAGGTCAGCTGTTCAGCTTTGTGGATGCTGTTGTAGACTTATTTTGTTTGCACATTTGATAATTAATGGTGTTCGCCTAATTACCTCACTAGACTAATTATTAGTTTTACCCTGTCTGTAAATAAGACAGTCTGTGGTTATAGTAGAACAGAAACCCTTACTGTGAGTTTGTCAAACAAATACAGATTGTGAAATACAATTTTGCCTTGCAAGCAAAAGCCTGCATTGTGATGCTGCAAAGGGTAGTCTGGCTGAGTAATAAACCTCCTGTGGAACACACAGGCTCCAGAAACAACAGATAGTTGTTGATAATTTGAAATACATGAGTAATTTTAGACTTTGTTACAGCCAGGTGGTTTGTGTTACTGAAAGCATCATTGCTTTCTCAGCATAGGAAGGAAGGATGGAGTTTTTAAGTGACATGTAATCACCCAACGAATGTCCAAGGAGGTGTCGGATGCGAAGCAGATGGTGGATACTACAGACCAATGGGTTTCATGGTGTAGGGATGGTAAGGAACAAATTTGACTTTGCAGTGAGAATAAGAATGGCAATGCTGGAGTAAAGGTGCTACAGTAAGACTATGCTAGCTTATATTTTATGATGACACACTGCCTCTGCTGACTACTTAATCCTTAGGAGAACTCAGTACCTGCAAGCTTCTGTGGTCCTTGTAAGTGGATGTGAGTAGATACGAGCTGAGGATCTGGCCCTCGTACTTCAAATAGGTCTGTGAATGATAAGTATTTTCTGGCACCAGTGCGAAGTCTTGCCAGAGATGCAATGTTACTCCCTCTTACTGATACATGTGCAGTTCTTGCCAGCCCGGATGAGTGCAGAGGCATGAGAGGAATTTGCTCACCTGGCTTTGACCACTCTTAAAGGAGGCACGTGGCCAAGAGATGCCTTGCTTTCCCCCATCAGCCTGAAAGACAGCCTACAGACGTAGCCTGGACACCCATGTTTTACGACAGCGAAGTTAAGTGAGATAAATTTCATCCTCGTGTGACAACAACAATGGTTGCAACCCAAAGGGGCTATTCACTTTTAGTCATAGTAAATTCAGAGCGCACCTCAGAAAGCATGTGAGCAGGTTTGTATTTCACTCTGGGCTTTATCTGGTCTGCTTATCTTTGCCAGATATATTACACAGGATGGACCAGAGTTAATATCTGATTGCTACCTGCTATCTTTCCCTGTGATGGACCAACATCCTCAATTAACAAAAACACAAAATGAGACAACACATTAAATTGCTAATGTGAATGAGTATTTTAGAGAGATTTCTCTTTTAATCAGTGAGAAAACTAAGCTGAACATGTGTCAGCATATTCACAACAGCATCACTCAGCGTGACCATGCACGTGATTAAGCAAAACCCTTCCAAGGAAGTGACACATCAGTTTGGGTTTGCTTTTTTTCTTTTTGTTGCATGATACGTAATAAGCATATGAATGTGCTTTTGTTTATAGATGGCTCTGGGATAAAAATATAAACTGTGTGCATCATCAGTTAAGTAATTCATGTCTGCCTTTATCCTGGGGTGCAGACATCAGAAAAACACAACTGAAAGATGGCCATCATTCAGTAATTATGTTCCAGTGTCTCCTCATACTGAGTCAGATCATTTTGATGAACGATAGCTTCTGTGAGATTGTTCTCGCTGAGCATCTCTTAGAAGTTGTGAGACTCAGGATGTCTTGTCTAGCTCTGTCTATTCTGAAGCACTTGGACCTACCTTATTCTGTTGTTCTGGCTACTTTGTTAATGGATAATTGATTTAATGGGAAAGGAAAGTTTCCTGTTTGTAGTCAACTTTACAATATTGCCTGCCTGGATATGTAGTTTGGCGAGATACTGGCTCCCAGGATCATATTTCTGATCTTCCACCTACTCCCAGCACATATCTGATGTCCTGCTTTACCATATGTCCTAGCCAACAATTAGACCTAAGCAAGTCAATACTGAGCAGATGTCCCAGGGTACATCTTATCAAGTGTAGATTATCGTCTCAACTACACTGGCTTCTGGGGCATGCTCTTCAGATACAGAGTTAGAGCCAATCTGTGCATATGAGGAGCAAGTAAATGCTAGGAGAAGAAAGTGGGCTTAGTGGCTTTTTGTTTATTTTTTCCCCACTATCTGAGCATTAGGAGCCATGAAATTAATGAAGTGTTCTATATGAGATTTCCTGCGTGGACTGTGAAAAATCATTAGTTGAATGTCCTGCTGTCTGTAAAGAAATAGTGCCTCACTGTCATTTGTGCCCTTGAAAATCAGCCTTAAGTTCATTTGGCCTCTGTAGTCATTTGCAAATTGTTTCAATTTCCGAGCATAGGGAAGTCTTAGAGATCCTCTCTGCTCAAGAACAGGAAGAATTTCAGCACTTATAAAAGAGAGTGAATGCTGAGCAAAGGTAATTTAAAAATTATTGCTGTGATTATCAAGCCGCAGTACCAGTAAATAATGTGGTGTTATAAATGTAGTAAATAATTTTCATCCAATTGCCACATTTTATTACAGTGTCTGTCTGGAATTTGAAGTGCTGCATCCTAGCCCTTTTCTGTAGCTCAGCCCTGGGGGAAGACCAAGGTTTACTGTTTGTGTTTAACATTCAAAAGCAAAACCCAAAGATCCAATCACATCAGCTTCTTACTACTGGAGGTAGAGAGGGCTCCCCTTTCAATGGCTTTGGTGCCAAATTCAAATTCTCCTTTAACTCTAGAACCAAATCCCTTGAACTTTATCCCTGGTTTTATCCCTGATAACCCTCCTAAGACTTCAGAGAAAATACTTTGCCTGGAAGGCAATAGCCCCGGGCTGTACCCAGCTCTGTCAGCCTCAGACAAGTGTGGCTAGCAGGACCTTGCCGTCCCAAATGCATCCTGCCAGGTGACTCACCTGTGAGGTTAGGTCAATGGCACCATGAACTATTTCCCCACTTACCTGAGTGGCAAGAGCACGTGGGACGTGTGTGTGGACTTTGCCTTTCATACAGAGAAGTGAAGCAAAACCTGCGGTGTGCTAACATGGCCCCATGCTTGCATTACCTGCAGAGGTTTGTTGTGGGGCTGCAGATTAGTGGTTCTCCACCTCATTTGCCATATGGCTGACAGTTTGGCAAAGCCCCAGGCCTCCAGCTGTCACACACACGATGGCGCAGCTGATGACAGCATGTGGCTCGCTTTTTTCTTGCCCCAATCAGGGTATTTTGAGGCTGACTGAATCTGTGTCACTACATGCCATCAATTTACCACTTGGCTTGCCTAAAATGCTGTCACAGCTGCTTGTGGCTGACATCTTCCAGTTACCAATGTGAAGTAGTCTCTGAGGAGCCACTGCTGAGCTCCGTGTCTGCCTGCAGGCAGTTTCATGGGAACGAGCAGCTAAGATTTCTTTTATTCCATTGTGCCCACCCTGATTATTCCTCAAAGGCTGGGGCTTCTTGCCTGAGTTTATAAGAAGGTGAATGTAAGACGGCTCTGCAGGCTCCAGTGCGCGCTCCCTCAGTAACAGCCCAGAGGGCGAGTGACTACCCTGGAGCGGTGGGGTCGCGGTGGGATGCACGTGCAGCTGTGCTGTTTAGCATTTTCCCCTAATCATGACAGTGAACCTCTACTTTAATATCTGATATTGCTTCTGTCCCAGGCGGATCAGGGTTTGCCCTTCCTTGTCACTATCAGCATACCCAATGTGCTGTCATATGGTTTCTTTCCCTCTTTCCTGCAGCTAACGAGAATGCAGTTGTAGGGCAGCTGCAGAAGAGCCAGATTCGTCTCCCCAACTCCTTTCTCCTGGCTTGTGCAGTGCCTTTTCAGAGTGATCTGTTCGAAGTGAATGTGTAATCAGCTGTCGTCAGCATGGATCCACGTTATCTCCCACGTATGGCCAAACCAGGTTTGCTAGTAGCAGCTGATGTATTGCCCACACCTTCAAACCTATCACTACAGGCCAGATCTTTAGCATCCTTTAGCCTGGGCAGGATAACGAATATTCCCTTTTGAGTGCACACTGACAGATGCTGCTGCTGATCAGAATACTTTTATAGACTAAGTAATCTCCTTCTCTGAGTACAGTGCATTGGGTCTTTAGGTTGTTCCTCCAAAGGGACCCAGTAGTGTTTTTGCCGGGTTACTGGGTTTCTCAGCAGAACATCTGTTGATTGACAGGCAGCCAGCATGGCAGATCTGCACAGTTATTGTTTAGGTGGAGTTGTAATAGACATTAATTACCTGCCATAATCCATGGCTGTAAGTTATTTAGCCTTGATTTAGCTTCATGCAAGTTCAAAGCAGGAGAGTGTCGCGGAGTGATTAACTTCACTAGTTAGAGTGAAGTAGTGAAATATTTATTTAGGTGAAAC
>KZ510444.1:8365-22118 GCA_002844005.1 Limosa lapponica baueri | reverse complement strand
TGGAATTTAACTTCTTCCGTGTTTTTCCCAAGCGTGTCTGCCTCTGTCTGCTACAGTTGGTTGTTAAACCAACTCTGAACTACTGTGTTTCATCTCTTTTTGCTGGCCTGCTGCTGGCCTGAGCTCTTTTTGAGGGATTTATGCTATTGTCTTTCAGCAGCTGCCATCCCTTGTTTCTTTGCTGTCATTCTAGACTTCCGAGTTTCAGGATACCACTGCTGGTTTTGATTGCTCTTTTTCTAACTGCTGTGGTATTTCTGCCTTCAAAGGGTATTATTCATCAGTCTCCTCAGCTCTTCCGGTTCCTTATTCTTCCTCCTCTGGTACTTTCTCTTTTATCACGCTGAAATCCATCACTTGGCCCCACCAGCCACTTGGCGATCCATCAGCCTTGCTCCTCTTGGCTTTCCTTCCTCTCTGTTCCTTCTACTTTAACTAAAGGTCCTTTAGTTTTCCCTGCTGACCGCTGTCTGAGCTACTTCACCCTGCACTGACTCCACACTTCATTAGCTCCTGCTATCCATGGCAAAGCTCAACCTCCTGGCTTCTTTCATCCTTTCAGCCTCTCTCATCATCTTGGTCGTTCCTTTGACTGTTCCAGTTTTCTCTTAGCCCTCTCATATCTATGTCTTTATTGTTCTACACTCCACACCATCTGTTGTGCTGCTGCCTAGATGACTCATCCTGAAAACAATAAAAATCCTACTGCATCCCCAAGCATTACGCTAGGGAGCCAGCAAAGGCACTCCTGTATCCAAAATCTACAGCAACAGCAGTCAAACTGAGATCCTTATGGAATTCAGGTACATAATTTTTGTTTAAATCAATAGAAGTTAACTGCCAAATACATCTGAGAATCCTGCCAAAGTTTCATCACAGCTCTAAGAAAAGGAGGCAATTATTTCCTGGGGCTGGATTTAAAAACACCTCTGCAGGGGTAACCTGAAAGTTCTTAAGTTTCTTAGGAAGTAACTCTTTTTTTTCTTCACATACATACAATTACTGAGTGTTTTATGAGCATAGACAACATATGGTCTGTACACAATGGAACAAACTAAGAAAAATCTGTCACAAATACCAAGATTCATATACACAGTAGACAAGGCAATAAATATGAAAGCTCATAAAACCAGGGAAATGGAATGTTCCATCAGATTTTTTTTTAAAGGTACACAAGGCACACAGTGCTCAAAACCACTGCTACTTAACAAAATTATGAACAAACTAGATTTAAACTATCACTTGGTTTCATAGCCTAAGCAGGAATAGTTTTAGATATACGAGGAAGTTTTTTCCCTCTAATGTTTTCAAAGGCAGTAGAAACACATAGTGACCTTAAATGTTTTCTTGTCTCATCTAACACCTGGATAAACCCATGCTATACTTCACTGAAATCAATGGACACAGACTGGTGCAAAGAGGAAATCAGGCTTGTAATACTTCAAATGTATCTAAGAGTTGTGTTTAACTGCAGATTGTTTCGTGGGCTGTGACTGAAGAAGCCTCATTTTACCTACTGCGGATGGTCAGTGCAAAGTATTGCTGTTAAGAGTCGTTTAGATGTGGTGTTGGGGGATATGGTGTAGGGGAGAACTTTGTAGAGTAGGGTTGATGGTTGGACTCGATGATCCAAAGGGTCTTTTCCAACCTGAATGATTCTATGATTCTATGTGCAGCTGCATTTGGAAAATAAATGTCTTTTACTTAAACATTGTAACCAATATCTGAAGCTGACTAAAGAAATTCTTCTACCATTAGTAGTTCCAGCATCGTTATTAGCTACTACTCTTAATCTTCTTCAGCCTTCAAACTTTTTAATTTTACTTATCTGCAGTTTCAGTCATCTGTTGAACCCTTGGTTCACCACTGGATGGCAGTCCCTGCCACACTATTCACTCTGGGAAGGAAAGGCTGGTTTTAAAAGTAGCATACTGAAATCTCATCCTGCTTTGGACGTGAATATGTACATGAAATATTGCAGTGGTGAGTATATTTGGATCCATTTTTCTTGTTGCTAAAGTATATGTATGTGAAAGACTTTTCTGTAGATTTCTTTCACTTGAATTCATTTTTCAATTGAAGCTTCAGGGCTTAAAAGTGTGCAAGAGGATAACAACTTGCACTTCTATGGCACCATGCAGCCAAAAATGTCAAAGCACTTTATACAGACTAGGTCAATGAAGAAGTCAGTGTGTGTGTGTGTATATGTATATATAATGTAAATATATATACTGAGTTTATACAAAGCTCATAAAGGGCAAAAATATTTGGAGTATTACAAAGTTGTACGAATTACTCAAAATTACAGTGTTTACATAGAGAGGTAAAAAAATAAAGCCTCAGTCTTTTGATTGAACATCCCCTGTATGTCTGATGGTGAGAAAGGAATTAAATGGCTAAAAAGAACGGACTATTTAAGTGGTTAAAATACAGTAAATGTAGGGATAAGAACTATGTAGTATTCAGGTGATGACTGATGTCCATAAATTCCAATTAAAAGTCAGAACATAGGTTGCAGAGGTAGAGAAAGCCATGTGGACTTCACCAGGATTTGTGTGTATGGTTATAAAGCAAGGTGAGTTTACTACCACAAGGTTGTAGAAAACTTCCTGCCAAAACGTGGAACTCTCCCTGCTGGCATCTGTCTTGAAGCATAATGTGAAAAAGTGTTGATACAGCCCCCGTAAAATACTGCAATCTGTAAGATGCATTTACCTAAGTTAGTAGGGATTTCACCCCAGTGTATTTTAAGGCAATGAGAGTCTCTTGTTCCACTTGGATAGAAATTTAACTGACAGCTTATTACAGATAAGCCCTGTAGATGTCTCTTCAACAGTGAAAGGGAGATAAATGAGAATAGGAGGAAGAATGTGTGCATCAGTGCCTGCAGAAAAGACCCCTTTCAACACCCCTTACAGATGCCTGCATCTGAGCATTAATGCCTGTCACACAGATGGCTGGTTTTATGCCCCTTTTGCAGATGGAATGTTGAGACAGTAAAGCAACTCGCTTAAAGTTACGTAGCAGCTTAGTAAGCAGAGCTAGGAATAAAATGTAGATCTAATTGTTGTTTCTGCATCCTACCAACAGCACGAAGCGTTGTCAGTTCAGCAGCAAGCATTCACTAGAGTTTTTACAATTTTTTTTTTTTAAATTCTAGATATTTTCAGGGTAACGATGACTTTTTAAATGCTTTTGTCAAAGGGCACTTTCTACAGAAAAAAAATATACTGCAGCATCATTGTATTGAAACTTTAAGCACAGTACTTCCCCTCCTGCTTACTAGTTTGTTGCCAAGCTCTGTCTCTTCCATTTCCTGAGATGGAGACTGTTTCACTGCAAGATCATTCCTGGTGTCTCCTTCACCCTCCTTTACATCTCATACATTATTGAAACGGTTGCTCCCAGCTCTCTCGAGTTGGTCCGTTGTGCTAAACTCTCTCCTTCGATAAATTTTCAAAGAAGCCCCATCATATTTCCACTGCTGTTAGGCCTTTTGCTTGTGCCCCATAAACTTCTGCTGAAATATCACATTATTCTTTTCCAAGCACACCCTCCTTTGAAATTAGAAGACCAAAGTTCTGCTTTGGGGCTCAGACCAGCCTAATAGTTCCTCTCCATCTCCTCCTGCTGCCCATCTGTTTGCAGCCATCTCCTGCCTCTTGCCCAAGTGCCACTTGCCAAGCTCCCTGGGGCAAGGGCTGCCTCTGTTTCTGCCACACCTTGTCCACGTAAAGGACTCCTCGGCCCTTCAGTTACACCCATAGCAGAGTTTGCATTAATTAAATTTAATCACGAGAAACCCTACCACCAAATTCCTGAGCAACTGTACTGTTTATCTCCGTCAGATTGAGGTTTCCGATTGCTTTCTTTCTAAAGCTCTCTTCGCAACTTTTCCACAGTTTTCCGTGTCCGGCTTTCCTTTCCTCTCCTCTCCCTCCACCCTCCTCCCCAGCTTTCTGCTCGCAGGGAAGTGCTGGTGCCCTCATTAGCGTGGCCCAGTTCTTTGCATTTCCGAGGCCTTTATTCAAACTCCCTGCCAGCGACTTTCTCCCTGTTTATTCCGAGCTTTTCTCTGCCTGGGAGCGTGCCCCGGCGCACCCTCCGCTCCGGGCCAATCCTTTCCCACGCTGACGCAAGCTGTTTTTTGGTCTACTGCCTGTCCCAAGATAACCTCCCTCACTGTCCCCTCACGGTCACATCCTGCCACTTAGGAAGAGAGGGAGTTTTCTCCCCTGCTGGATGGTCTTGGTTGGGGAGACTACTGTCTTGGGGAGATAATCAGGGAGACAAAGCACGTTACTTTTTATTGTACTTTGTGCTGACACCACAAGCAGAGGCAAGTTGTGCATAGAGCGGGGCAAGTGGCCACATGGCAATGAATTTAGAGCGGCTCCAGAGCAGTCAGACGCGTGTGCTCATCCTTTCTGGAAAATTGCAGGAATTTAATGATTTAGTACTTAACTTCAGGGAAGGCAGGATGTTTGGTTATTGTTGATGATTCTTTCACTTCCTAGGCTGAGGAAAATACCCCTAAAGAAAAATTGTCCCATAGGGTTAGAAAGACCAGTTGTTCAAAAAGGGTTAATTTGGAGTGCAGTCAGGGTAAAGCTGCAAAGCTTTGTTCCTCACTGAGATACAGGCTTCTTTGTGGTGTGTGAACATCCACGATTCCAGGGTTTTGGTTTGGCCCGCTGTACAGACAACCGTGGCGCAGCTGTGACTGGCATCCAGAAATATAGCACATTTGCCCAAGGCTTGGAGATGTCTTTTAAGGTTTTCCTGTTGTATGGCGGGTGTTTATAGCCTTCCCCAATGCACACAGTGGAGCCATATTTGTGCTCTGAAATTCAGGTGGTGATTGCTGTGTTGCTCTAATAAATTCAGAAAAAATCATATCTGCCTGAAAAGTCTTCTGCATTCTCCTGGGTTCATTTATGAAATGAAATTGCGCATTAGTGGACCAAAAGAGGTTGCTGTAACTTATGCCTGCTTAGCCATAGTGTCACACGGTTGTAAAACATTTTATTAAAAGCTTTTCATAACTGAGTCTCCCTTGCCCTGCTCACGTTTATCTGCCTCATAGTGGGGGCTTGGAAGAGGCTTTGTACTATGTCTGCACTGAAGGAAACGTCCTTTGGTCCTAAGGAGCACGCTGTGGGTTCACATACGAGCTTTCAGGCAGCTCCGTGCTAGTTGCCTTCCACATCGTCTCTGACACACTCTGGCCTGTGATGATTCCCATTTCTGATTTGTGTTTTCTTGTTGATTACAGAGTATACTTTTTGCAGTTACTATTATTAAAAATATATGGTCATTGTTTGTTCTGTGGTAATGCTTAGAGGAGCAAACTCACACTGGGTTTCTTCGTGTAGGCTACGCAAACCCATGGAGGGCATTGCTGAGCTCACAGTAGGTTGGGTAGGTAGGGAAGAGGAGTTTGGTGGTGACACAGCTCTTCCTCCACAGGTAGGTTGGGTAGGTAGGGAAGAGGAGTTTGGTGGTGACACAGCTCTTCCTCCACAGGTACCACCCCTTCCACCCTCCCAACCTGAAATCTCAGGTGGACTTGCATACGTGGTGAAATTGAAACTTTTTGGCTGCTGCCAGAATGTTGTTTCTGACACATTTCAGGGAGTTGCTTGCACCATACATTTGACATGTTTTCTTGTCACCTCGAGAAATATCTGCCAAGTTTAATTCTTGCCTGTTTTTGCAGTTTGGGAGGATCTCTCCTTGGCTGATGTTCTCCTGGAACCTCATTGCTCCTCATTGTACTTAGATATGGTGCCCTTTAGGGACCTTGGAAAAATTCCCTGGTGGGTATTGCTTCTGGGTAGACTGTTGATATTTATGTCTGTGAAAGTTGGGTGTTTTGTACCATGTGAACACAGACTTCTTTTAAAACCAGACTGAGAAATATAATTGCTCTACATTTATTTGATGACTACAAGGATACATGGTATTGGCTTTTCTTATTAATGCAGTACTTTTTTTTTGCTGATGAAAGGAAAGACATAGGAAGTGTACTATCTTGGTCCAAGATCTTTCATATGATTACAATTCATCCTTAGTAAAACCCAAGAGTGACCATCAGATTAGCAGAGGATGTGGATTATTTTGAATAGCTTCTGTATACACTATTTGTGTATGTGACTGTTGATAGTGTAGGTGCAAAGGGTTAACCTAATCCTAAAAGGATTTCACATCCACAGGAAGGCAGACGACACTTAACCTAATTCCTGAAATATTTAGTCAGCCAGTTCAGGCACTAAAACATATTTTTCTCCCGAGTCCCAAAGAGGACATCCAGTATAGGACAGAAGCAGAACTATAGCTTCATGAGCAAAAAAGTCTGCTGACTGCCTGAATCAGCCTTATCTGCTGTAACTAACAGGGAAGACAGAAGAATGATAAAACTCCAGGGGAAGGGCAGGAGGGGACAAAGATATTTACCTTCTGCTCTTTAAAAAGAAAGTTCTTTTCAGCAAAGAGTGTCAATAACTAGAGGTGATGCTTGAAGAGAAGCGCACTTGAAGAGAATTTTGCTTCAGTGGCCAGTCCAGCCCAAACCACACCACCTGTGTTGCTGTGGAAGATGAAATAGACTCTGAGGAGGGGTTAGGCAACTGAGATGGAGTCCTGCGCTCGTGTTTCAGATGCGTGTAGCAGCAACGATAGGTATGTCTCACATGGTGCAGAGCTACCAGGTGGATGCTGACATGAATCAGGTATCCACGTGCTGCAAGACAAGGACATGAAAAGATGCTAGGTGGAGTGCTGGAAGCAGCACGGCTGCATTAGCTTGGTGCCACAGAGATATAAAAACTTGTTGGTGTGAGTTTAGGTGCTAATGTTCACTGTACTGTGCTGCTTCAAGGCCTGAAAATAAGTCACTTGGTGATACCTAGGTCTTTGTTGTGTTGTGTAGACATAGCCTGTATCTTTCATTTCCTTTGTGAGTGAAGTGATTGAGGTTGAGAATTTCCTTTTGACAAACTGGGTGTAAGGAAGTGGGAAGGTGAAGTTTTGGCAAGAGCATGTATGAACTGTGGGGGAGTCTTGGAAAGTTGTGCCTTAAGATCTTGAGGACTCTGACAGGAGGAAAGAAAGAACATCATTGCTGGAGCCTGGAGAATGTTTACAGGCCAGATATAGTGCCCCTGTATGAAAATTCTTCCTGACCAGAGCAGCAGGAAGGAAAATTGGGGGCCAATAGGGAAATATGCTGACCACATAATGGCCTCTGTCAGTGTTGCAATGATTTTCTTCTAGTTTTTTTATGGGCTTCATTTTGTTGTTGTTAACTCCTTGCCCTGTTTTAAGCTTTGCAAGAGAAGTTAGATCCTTATGCAGATTCCCACTGATACCAGTAAAAATCAGCAGTGAGTGTCAGTGAAGTCCTGACCAAATGTGAGTTTTCCCTGCAATGTCATTCATCTCAGGAGTTACCCGACAAACTCATTCTTTCCTTGTTTTATTTTATAAAAAGATGAGGTATGTTCACTTGCTTTATTAGTGTCACAGCATGACAGTAATAAGCCATTAAAAGAAGGACAGAGACTTTGCAGATGAGCTTAGGAAACTTGCTGTTCATGAGGGACTTGGCGGCAGTGATTGTGAGGGAAGCTGATGGGAGCTCTGGCAGAGCAGGTGGGGTGAGGAAATGTGGAGTTAGACATGGAGGGATAAACGGGAGGGAGGGAGGAAAGGAAGTCATATCTTGGGATTTGTAGGTGGTGACAAGAAAACTATATTTGCTGTGACAGTAGATAGTGAGCTAGTGGGACATCTGTCATCCTTACTTTTCAGCTCTATGGAAAATACTGTTAGGGCTTCAAAGTCATATTGCCTTTTTAAAATGAAATGGTCAAATAGCATGTTTCAGGGAGGATCACTGTCTACCTTAATCCCATACATGATCTTTGCCTTTTGCCCTTGGTTTGTTAATTCCCTCAGCTGTTTTGTGTGCACTTATCAGACATGTAACAGCCAGGCCAGCATTTCTCATCGTTATCAAGGATGATACTTTGAGCTCTAAAGAAGTCACATACGTGGGTAAAAGGCTTGCAATTTGTACAATATATTAGCTACTGGTTTCCAAAGCATGAAAATCAGTGGAGCTTTATAACCCCGTTGTAAATAGGGAAAGGCAGACTTTTAACTGCTGGAGACAGCACCTGCAATGAAAAAAGCGTTATGAAACCGTGAGCATGTTCCTTTATCACAGAGCACTGTTGGGAAATGCATTAACTGTTAACCACCAGTTAACTGGCAGGTCAGCCAGACAAACCAAGGATTCAATGTGAAGGACTGTTACCTCTTGCAACAAACCTAGGTATGACAGCTCGACTGGGAACCTGGCGTAAATCAGTAAGGTCTTGTCAGTGTGCTTCCCCTGATGCTGTCTATTTTCTAGTGATTTGGGAAAGAGCATATTTTGATCTCTGGAGATACTAGAATGCTCAGCAGTTGCTCTCATGAATACTTAATCAAAGCAAATGAGTCTTCTCTACGAATAAGTATAAACTCTCCGTCTGTGCATCCACGTTAAAAAAAAAAAAGTGCTATAAAATGTGACTGTGACATGTAGGTAAAATAACAGTTGGTCGTATTTCAAGTGCCCACTGATAGGCAATGGCTTTATGAAAAAGGACTTTAATTCCTCAAAGAAGGGCTGGTTAAAACTGAAGGCTAATGACTGAAAGTAAAGAATGTTGCTTGGGAGAAGTATTGGCAACTCGTTAAAATACCTGAAAGGCAAAATAAGTCTGTTTTTCTTCTTAGTAAACTGTGTGTAAAAGCTATCAGAATTTGTGTTGCCCTGAGTATATGGAGGTGGAGAGAAAGCAAGGTGTGGAGATACGTGCTAGAAGGAATCCAAGTCTTGTCCATTGAGCTTTCCAGAGCTGTCGAAATCTGGGGCTAAGTGACCACAGTCTGAGAAAGTGGCAAAATAGAAGGATTTCTAGTCATAGCAGATAAAACTCTACTTTTGGCAAATGGTAAAAGTGAAGTTTCAGAAAATGTTTGAGCCATCTAACAATGTGCTGCTTTTTTTTTTTTTGTTCATAGTTTAAATCTGCATTTTTCTGAACCTTCAGTGAGTTTGTTCAAACCAAAACAGCATAAAACTAAACCGTGAAAAAAGAGTGACTAATTTTCTGCTGTCTAAGCTGACCTGGTTCTTTACAGGATCAGATAAGTGCCCGTGCTGGCCAAGGTGAAGGGTGGGAAGATGCAGCCAGGGGCCAAAGGATGTGGAACTGTCCTTTTGAGCAGCAACTAGCAGTTCAGTAAGGCACAGTTTTACAGTACGTGGAAGCCAAAATTAACTCAAATGCTATGCAAAGAGGATATTCAAAGTAACGACAGCAATTGTTCAGCTTCCACCAAGTTTTTTTTTATTCTGTGAACCAGGCCACCAAACACTAGCACTCAGTGATTTGGTTCCAGCTTGATCTTGCATGGGTAAAACTCTCAGGGAGTGTAGGTGGAGACCCTCCAGATGGGAATGACAAAATAATTCAAACGTCTTCCCATTTGTCATGTCATTCCTTCTCTGGATATCTTTCTGGGGTCACATGTGTGGGTGTGGATGATGTACGGTGGCATAATGGATAGGGAATTGCTTTTTCATGTTAAATATATGTGATGGATTCCACAAGTGGCTTGATTCTTCTGTCTTTACCAGACAAAATACCTAAGAATTCACTAAGTATTTTGCTTGAATAAGGCCTGGAGAAAGGGGCCCAGAATGTGAATTCAGTCCCTGGGTCACCTGTGGATCAGTCACCTGAAGGCTTAAATGGCAAGTCCCTTCATGGCCCCATGAGGATCCAGGGCAACTTCAGAAAGATCTAACACCATCCCAGCCTAACGGGGACCCAGCTTTGGATTGCTGGTGTTTGAATTGAGGTAAACCATGGTCCTTTCCTGCTTCTGCTGGGAAGTTCCCCAGGCCTGTCATGAAAGGTTATCGGTGTAACCCAAGCGGCAGCCATCGCGGGATAAAAGCAGTTAATTTCAAGTAGAGGGACACAGGGTCAGAGCACTGCAAACCCAATACTGCGTCTTGGGTTACAAGGCTATGGTACAGGGGAAGGAGGGGGATGAAGCGTAGCCTAGTAAACACTCACTCAGCTCTCGAAAATAGAAAGTGACATGGATCCTAATGGGAGAAATATGAAGCTACTGTATAGTACATATTCACCTGCCATTATCACTTACATATGCTGAGAGGGAGGGCAGCTGGCTCCAAACTCCTCTCCAAAGCAGAGAGATATTTTTAAATAAAGTTAATGCATTAAATTTAAATTACTCTGGCAGCAGGAGAGACTCTGGAACCTGCAGGAACATTTCGGAAATGCTTCACTTTGGCTAACGGTATTTCGTGGTCTCTCGGTTTGAATCAGTGTTGTTCCAGCATGAATATAGAAATGATAAAGCTCTCTTTCTGATACAGTCTTAATCCATTTGAATGTCTTCCTTTTCATCTGTTGTATGTCAGAAAGCAGATCTTTGAGGGACTATCTTCAATCTATGTTCTTTGCTTCTAAGGAAACCTCCAAGTGGAACATAGTTCATTGCAAGGGAATCACCCTCAGTGCCATCTTTGATTCATGTCTATCTCCTTTACTGCATCAGCTGCAAAATTACATGTAAGCCAACAGCTTATGCACTGTTGTTTGATACAAGCATAGGGGAAAGATGGCATTTGCTATTTGTATGCAAATTAATATGCAAATTGTATCGGACATAAATAATGCAGGCATAGATAGTAACGGGGCAGTAATAAGATTTGCAAGAAAGTCTCACTTTACATTTGACAAGAAAATAGAAGACACTAAGGTAAGGAGGTTGGCCAAAAGACTCTGTCAACTGTTAGTGTGTGTAAGCCAGAGTCCTGTTAGTGTCCAGCTATGCTTCTGAGCCAGCACAGCGTGCTAATTAGCTGGAGTGCCAGGTCCTGCTCTGCCTCTCAGTGCCTGTCGACATTGGAACAAGCCATAAAAAACAGGTTCTGTTTCACAAATACCTTCAAGGCTTTCAAAACTTTTGAAATCTTCTGAAATCTCTAATCAGACGAGACTTTGTTGAAACCTCTGCTTGCAGAGTGAAAAGGTCAGTCTCTGTATTTAAGTTTTTCTCTCTTATGTACATTGGACTTGCAAAATCTAGTCAAAAACGTTGAAACTGATAGTTCAAACAAATGTGTTTGGTTTGAAAAAACAATTTCTGAAGCAAAATCTACTCATTAAACAGACACAGTGTAATTCCAGCCTAGTAAGCCAGAATAAGGCAGCTAGAGGGGTGGGTCTCTCAGTCGAAGGCTCCCGCACAGAATAGGATTTCTGTAGTCACTCTTTCTTGCCACATCTCAATTTCGTATGCCTCTGTGGCCCTGGAACTTGTTGCATGGGTTTGGAACTGTTTTGATCAGAAACTTTGTTGGCAGTTTGTTCCTGCATAAGGGCTGTCAATGTACCTCTGCCCTGCACTGTGTGGAACTATTTATTTGATTCTTTTCAGGTGAGCCATGGACTTTTACTCTCCTGATAAGTGTGTTCCTAGTACCTGGAAATAGTGTAGTGTCCTGCTGCTACCAGTATGTTCCCATGTATCTGGGAAATGAAGATTCCCTACCTTAAAACCAGGCTGGCTAACTGCTTTAGAAAGCCTGGACCAAATTACAGTAATTCTCCTTTAAGTGCTTTAAAGCTTGATTATCTCCTTGGAATGTACATCCAATCGCATGCAAACAGTACTGTCCAGGGGACATGCAGGCACGATATGCAAACGATATAACCATTATATTAGTATGTGTATAACCAGTATATTAGTATGTGTATGTCATCCCAGCCTCTAAGACCACAGTTAGCTCTTTGCTTTGCCAGTGTAATACAGAGATTGTCATTTACCAATGATTACACTTTGTATTTTATTAAGGGTCAATTGTTTCAGGATCCATAAGCCTGGACCAGACTTTTGAAGTTCCAGGTGCTATACAACTAAACACCAAAATGGCAGTTTCCAAAAAAATTTTCAATGGAAGTAAGTAAAGCAATTCAATAGTGACATGCAGCCACTTCATATTATACTGGCAAACCCCGAGGAAACTCACAAAAGCAAAGGACCAGACAAGACAGTTAGGATTACCTGATTTGATTTATTAATACACTCAGGCCTACATCATGCCTCCTACATCAGGCCACATCAGTCCTACATTAACCTCCAGCTAAACTGGAGTATTTATTTGAATGAGCTGGAAAATAAAGGGAGTTTGGCTGGAGACACAACTGAGAAAGGAATTGGAGTTAACATTGGTCACAGTAAATACAGCTTTGAGTAGATAGATAGATCATGTGGGTGTTGTTTGGAAACTGGGATTGGAAAGATGAGCTGGATGTCAGCGGAAGGTAATTCTGCACCTCAGGACCCACCCATAGCAAAGTCTATATTCAGATATTTGTTTTGAAAAAAGGAAGTAGAAAGAGGGAGAGATCAGAAACAAAAATTGCAGCAGGGCAGTTCTGCAGTAAATATGACAAAATGGGGGCAATTTAGCAGCAAGACAAATAGTCAATATAAAACATGCCCTGATAGAAACCCATATATACTAATTTATTTATGTATTTATAGCCTGCTCCACAATAATGTCAACCTTTTCCACACTGCTTATTAATTTCCTCAGTCATGAGAGACACAAAAAAAGGAGAGCCTTTAAATACAGGTAAAGAGTATTTATTTAGCACTTTTGCCTTTTTTATTATTTTTGACTAAGATACCTGATGGTGTTAATAGTAACTACAAAAAAATGCTTACTCATGGTTGATGTCGTATGTCCTACCAGGTTGCTCAAAGTTCAGTAAGAAATTAAACATCAAACAGAAAAACCTGCAATAGCTAAATGCAGCAAACCAACTAAAAGTTTGGGGGTTCTGCTTAAGTCATGCTCTCACCACCTCTAAAGGGTGTACCTGCTGGCCACCCGCTCCCCCTGCCCTCTGGGTGGCCTGAATCATGCATAACCCAGGAAAAGAGTCAGCTTTTGCGATTACAGATTCCATGAAATTCTTGCAAACGGATGAGTGGGGTCAAAAGCTTGTTCCTCCCGAAGGACACAGGCAAGTCACTGCATCCTTGCAGTCCCAAGAGGGTTCAAGAAAATCTGAATCGGGGAGGTGAAAACCAAAGAGCAATGTTAGTCATTTTAGACCACTTGTTTCAGATGTTACTAGCTGTGTAATATATGCTTGAAAAAATCTGATTCCTGCATTATTTTTGGGAATTCAAATGATGTGTAGTGTTTCTTGCACATCCTTTTATGTTTATTTTTGCTATGCCTGGGGCCTTTACAGTATAAAAACATTGAAGTCACATACTTACACAGAGCTTAGAAAATATCCCCTTTATCTTCCAGTCCAACATTGTTCCTGTCACACAGTCAATGCACAGCCACTAATTCTGTAAGCCTACTAGGATGTTATATCACCTCCTATGAAAGCCTTTGACGAAGGTGACTCAACTAACACAGTAAGCAGGTTATCCTATTGCATAAGTTGCTTTATAGTAAAATTAGACATGGACTCAACCAACAAAGTTTACATTGAGATCCACATTTTTCTGAGACTCAGATTCACTGAAGTAATTTAAAAAAAAATTGTTCCTGAGCTAACTTGTAAATTCTGATGTAAAGTTAGACTTTGCAGAAGGACTTAAGGCTTGTATTTTCAATCTTAGAAGAAGTAGA
>KZ510442.1:11390-27384 GCA_002844005.1 Limosa lapponica baueri | reverse complement strand
TTTTTTTTTTTTCATTCAATAATGCCCAAGTTTTAGGCTAGAAGTGATTGTATTTTTCCAAATTATTTATGTTTAAAGCTATCTCTGCCATCTTAAGCAAGAAAAAGAAAATTAAAGCTAACTGGTTCTGTGATCACAGGAACTAATTTCCTGTTTTCAAAAGCTCCAATTCAGATGTGCAAACTCCCAATTTCTGCACAGTAAGTCTAATTTTGGGGATGTATCAGAATTAGACAGCACAAGTGCAGCATGTTCAGCTGATACATCTTGGAATTAAGTCTGCTGCACAGAGATACATGTGCTTTCTGATAGCACCAGGCTTACAACAACTATCTTAAAAGCACAATGACCCTAACCTGGCTCCTGTACATTTACAAATCCTACACATGATAAAGTACTTAAAATTCACCCCACAAACATTTCTGGAAAAAAAGGTGGACATAAACCCCTCAGATACAGACACTTTTAACCCCAGGGGCAGCATAAATTCTGTGCAGCTCTTCTCCACTATATTTTAGTGCCTGTGCAAATACTCTTTACCTTCAAATGAAACACGTGCAATGAAACCACAAAACCTTATTAAGAAGTACTGGTTCCTTGCATCACTTCAGACAATCGAAAATCACAGCAACTGAGAGATTGCCTATTATGTTTTTCTCCTAAACACCATATGAAGAACTGTGAAGACACACTGCTGATGATCCTATAGTCTGGTCCCAAATCACCAGTGAGGCACAGTAACTTAGAGGCCTATTTTCCTGCTGCGTTGATAGGTCTATCTGAATATGAGGCACTTACACTGTGATGGCTTACATTGAAAATATGTATTTGTGTGATTGCATCATGTTTCCCATCCACACTTCCTCTGTCTATAGCTTTAAGTGATGATCACCTTCTATCAACAGAGAAAGAGAGGCCAGGATTAGTGAGGACCAGTGAGGGACGTAATGAGCCTTTCCTGGGGCACACTTATGGACAGATAGTTCAGCCCGTAGTCCAATATTTCTCTAGGAAATGACTTCTTTATTTTAATACAGACATTTCTTCTATTTCTGCTGTTAATATTCCTTTCAGTGATACTAGTAACTAGGTATCACCTAAAAGACACAAACATTACAGGACAAACCCCAGCTGCTCCTGCTGAATTAGGGGAGAGATTGAAAGCCACTCAAATACAAACAGAGCATCCAGACCAGCAGTTTGGAGGGAATTTTCAAACCTTTTAATCCATCCAGGGGGATGCACGTGCACGTTCCTTTTTTCTTTCTTCTAAGAGACTGCAGTACCTGCTCTAAGGATATTTTCTTTGCAAGCTTGCACTTCTGTTGCTGGCTATAAGGGTTTGCTTCACAAATGAGGAAACTTTTCTCCTAATGCAGGGACACAGCTGCTCTTCCTTAATGCCCCCTTCTCCCTCTTAGTTCACAGCTTTTGGTTTTTGACCTTGCAGCCCTTTTAAACAACTTTAGTGAAGTGGAGTCTGCTTAATTGGCACCTCCCAGTCAAAGCAGAAAAAGCCAATTAAGTGTTTGTACTCCAATTTATTTGAGTTCTTGAGCCAAGCTATCAGCTGAAGTTTCTAATCAAGTAACAAGTGATGTATCTTCAGCTGACACTCCCAACAACCAGAGCAGGTTTGTTGCAGTAATACTGGTTCACTTCTGCTGAAGGAGCCTGCATCACAAACAGGCAGAGTAGGAGCTATTAACTCACTAAAACTACTTGGGTATAGCACTATTTTTAATAACACACGTGTTGCAAGAGGCAGTATTAAGAGCGATATTAAGTGCTGGTTGCCTGCCTGGCACAGCAGCTCTGCCCTACTGCTAGGAAAGGACCTGAACAAACAACAAAACCTCTTCATCGAAGCTGATCCAAATAGACATCCGTTGGCAGGGGCTTGTGCCTGGGCACACTGCACAGCAGAGCGGGATGAGACACAGATACCACATACCCCTCAAATCCGACTTAAATCCTGGATAAGAGCTCGCTTTGTACCCTGTGCTCCTCACTTCTGCTTTTGGGGGCTACACTGCAGCATTGTACTTTACTGCCAGTTCACCATGTATAAACACACCACCTGTTTTTAAGGCCTTCAGATCTATTAATAGCCTCATACCCCTTTTCTTCCCAAGTATTCATGGAAATTCACATACTGTGTTTGCATTTAGCTTTTGTTTTATATAAGCTTTACATGCCATTAGTATTAGTTGATTAAATTGCTTAAAAAACAACAGTCCTCAGTTATTGCATCTTTCTCAGTCAAAGGCTTTGTTTTCCTCTTGCCTAGATTAACTTTCCTCAGCCCTTAGCCTTCCTGTTCCCTATCTCACAACACCTTGTGTGGGGATGGAAGCACAAGAAAGCTCATCAGTTGAGATGATGTGAAATCACTTACCATTTACTATCCCAGGCAAAACAGACTCAACTTGGAGGGGAAAATGTATCTTAATTGGCAAGAAATTAAATTAGTTGGATAGTGAGAAACAAAGACAAAAAAATAAATACTTTGCCTCTCACACTCTCCTTTTTCCCAGACTCAACCCCACTTCTTCATCCCCCAAATCCTCCACCTCCCCCCTATTCAGGGATCAACTCTAAGACGCTGAGATTTTTTTCATCTCCTTCTACAAAAGTTGAAGATTAGAACAAGCATAGACTTGGCTGTATTAAGTAACACTCACCCATGCCATTTTTTTTCTTGAGGCATGAATTCCATCACAGCCAAAAAATTTTTCTCCCAGAAGAGAGGAATGCATTTTGACTCCCATGGTTTCCTCACTCCTGAGAAATGACCTTCCAGCCACCGAGCTACTCACAGGAGCAGAACCACTTCTGCACCTGTAAGTCCTCTCCTTAATGCCTGGTTCCTCACCAACAGCTTTGCTGCATTAGGAGATCCACCCTGAAAAGTGCGTGGGAGTTGAAAAACAGGTGCAGCTACTTCCAGGCTTTTATCTTACTGCCTGGCCAATAGCAAAATAACAACTGCTAAAGGAGGAAAAAGTCAAAACAAACACCAGAAAAAAGAGAAAATTCAAGACTTGAAAACTGCCTATTTTTCTGTTTCAAAATTATTTCAAAAAATAAGTTTTGCATGCAGCGTAACCCTGATTCCAGTATAAGACACTGTGCAGATACTTCAATTAATATAATTACAAGTGTATCCTTTGAGCTGAACTCCACAGGTGAAGCAATTCTCTGATTTACTGTCTCTATAAAAAAATAAAATAAAGTAAAATAAAATAAATTAAATTAAAATAAAATAATAAAGCAGCTCATTATATCTGAGTGATAGCCTGTGGCTCCAAAAATTTTAGGTTATTGCAGTTTACATGAATATTTGTCAGTCATCGTATAACTAAAAAGCACGCCCAAAAAGTGAGACGCACTATAACAAAACTTGTGTATACAACAAGTCCTTGAGTACTGGCAACTTGGCTGAAGAGCTTTTGCATTTTAAGGAGTATTCTTTTCTATAAAGCAGCTGCAGGAAATCAGCTGGTGACCTGTTTATGATACACAGTCTCCTGTATTACCCAGCATCATTTAAAGCACCACATAATTGAAATAAGAAACTGGGGGCAAGAATATATGATAAAACCTACTACTGAGCCAGGCAAACGGCACAAGAATGATTTTTTTTTATTATTATTATTTTGTCAATGCTAAGCCCATTAAAAATATATATAACTAAGTCTTCCAGCTTTCAAGTTGGAATATTTAGTTTAAACCGGTGAAATGTTCTACTTGTGGGCTGTCTTTTCAATAGCAGTTACTGAACCAGAGGATCTCTGGAGGAAATTTTTTTTGTAGTGCACACAAGCTTGGAAACAGCTTACAGGTGATTCTTCTGCAGAGGCCCGAGAGCTACGATTTCTGTTAGCAAGGCCTCACCCTGTTTTAGGAGGATGGGCTGTGAGTCATGCATGTGCAGGATGGGAAAAAGATTGGTTTACGGTTTCTTCATTTATAAATTTCATTTTAGGTCTTCCTACAAAAAAGACATTTTTGCCTCTTATCTTGGGGGTAGGGGGAGGACAGCTTTGTTGACTGCTCTTACAGATAGTTCTTTATAGTGTAAGTGCAGTAGGCAGAGGAAGAACCTCTGGGTTTTTTTTTCCCCAGTTCTTGAAATATTGCTGGTGCAAATGGAGTTGGCAAAAGCTTGGAAAAATGTAGTACCATTCAAGGAGGCAAATACAAGTTTGCTTTTCCTGTGCCATTATAGCAAAGTACATTCTTTGCAAGAGTTCACAGTGAATATTCTAGTATTTTATATAATGTATATGCCGATGAGGTAGGTTGGTGTAGGAGAGGAACATGTACACCTGGAGCCTTTGACTGTGTTGATGAGGTCACTGGAGGCCTAATCCTGCTGACTTTCCATCAACAGAATAACCTTGCTTTCTAAGATCACGCAAGGCTGTCTCAGCCCAGATGAGAGAGGAGCTGCTCCATGTTTCCCACAAGAAGAAATATAAACTGTAGCCTACCAATCTTACAGTTATTTTTTAATAAAATGTTTGTGCTTTTAACTGAGGTTGTTTTAACCCAGGGGAGCCAGTGCAGAGGCCAAATGGCTCTTCTTGGCATATACAAATTTTAGGTGTACTGAGCTGAATGCACTTATGTGAAGTCAATGACTAAACAAACCCAGATTTGTTCAGCAGAGACCACCTAGACATGCCAGGTCCTATAGGCAAAGAATCACAGCTAAATATCACAGGAACTGTATAAAATGTATTTTACTGACTCTCTTTGGCCCTTACTGACCAGATTCAGCTGAAGGTGGGGCAGGGGGGAGAGGCCAGCATCTGCATTTGAGGAAAGTAGCCAGGAATTCTGTTACTTATGAATTAAGGTATTAAAACCAGCTTTGACCAGCCAAGAAGAATTATTTAAACTGAATTCTTACTAAATTAGGTGCTTAAGAAGTGCAGGGAAAGCAGCATGGCAGGAGACCCAGCTTCAAGCCTGTGATTCCCCTATACCCCCATTTTTTGTTTCTTCATATTTAAAGTACTTAATTAATCTATACAGAGTTTTTAATACAATACAGTTGATTAACGCTAGTAATTTCAGTGCCTTTTTAATATAACAAATCTCTTCTGAGAAATATTCCCAGTTAATGATCTATGTCATTTTTTAAAGTTTGCCTTCTAACTAATTTTAGTGGAAATATCATTAAATTCTTCATTATACTTATTTATAGCAAGGGCTGAATTGGATTTTAGATGTTATGATTTTACCATAATAAAGACCTACAGCTCTCAAAACACAGTATCCTTTCTGCTTTTAGAGCTTTGATATGAAGCTTTGGAACTAAGAGTAGCTTTAAAAAACAATAGGGAGGAAGAGAAGGTTTTTGTGATATTTGAAGCCAGCTAAGTGTTGCAGGAAGATGCCCTTGGGTGCTGGTCCACACACCTCTGCACAACCTCCCACCCCTCTCCTCCTGCAGCTCATTTTGGTCCTTGCACCACAGCATCTCACACCCCACAACCACCAGGGCTGTCGTGTTGAGGCTGAGCTCTAAACCCCTGGCACTGAAAGGGTAGAGATGAGAAAAACTCACCCCCTTTGGGGCGAGTGAGCGTGCTGGCATTTCTCTGCTCTTTCCCTATAGCCAATTTGTTCTCTCTTCTCTCCTCTGCTTCGCATGGAGGGTTACGTTTGCTATGTCCCATCTCACTAACCAGTGGAGAAGGGTCATTTCTCCAGTGTGCCCTGAGGCTCCTTGCTGTGCTTGTGCCAGCCAAGGGTGGAGTGGCACAAGACACCGCAAAGCACTTCACCTAGAGATTAAAAATCAACCCCCAGTGAGACTTCCCTCAGGGGAGCCAAGCTCTGGGGAGCTCTGTGTTGCACAGACAAGGTTTGACTGCTGGCCACGTGAAGGCATTGCCGAGCCAGACCCTGCCTCATTACGGAGAAGTGAAATAACAGGTGATTGGAGAGGGAAGTGGTGGGGCGGAGGGCAGGCAATTATGTGTTTCCACTGTAACTTTTAGCAACTGGCTAGCCCCTAAGCTGAGAAGCTTTTGTTTTTACAATTGGCTCAGAAATAAGGCAAAAATAACCATATTCCAACTGTATATTTTTCTAATAATATTGTTTTGACCAACTCTACTGTAAGTAAACACAACGGAAATATTGGTCTCTACTCTGCTTTTTAAATGGAAGTGCTGGGGTTTTTTTTCTTTATTTTTGTACACAGAGGTCTTTTTCTACTCCTGGGCAAAGCAAATTCTGGGGCAAACAGGTGGTTGTGCACCAGGGCCCAGAATGCTTGTGGCAAGCGCAGTGGCAGGCAGCAGCACCACAAGCATCATCGTGTCCCTTCCACTTCCACTTGTGAGCTCCACTGGAACAAACAGCTATCACAGCATGGCCCTCAGTAATAGGAACCACAATGCGTTTTAGCAATGGCTTCGATCCTGCAGGGTTACACAGCTCCTCGCGACACAAGGTGGAGGAGGGCCTTTCTGCACTCTTGGCTGCCATGGGGGATGCAGCTTGGCTCCCTTGCTCAGGGCATCCCAATAACATCCATGTCTCCAGGCATCACCTGCACAGTCGCCTTGGCTTGCTCAACACTTCATTCAAGGACACTTTTCTCTTCTCATTGTCTTCTTTTTTATTCCTGGCCTCTTTTTTGAGAGGCAGTGTACTCCTGCTGATGGGAAGCTGGGCACACAGAGGGTAGGCGAGGTTGCTCAGGGTCTGCTTCAAACCCCTGTGGTGATGCAGAATATGCCAGCTCAGCCTCCCTCACAAGGTGCTGGCCAAACTGAAGAGGTCTTGCACCCTATATAAATCAAGGCACAGTGGAAGTGGAGACTAAGCTGGGCCTGTGGTCGAAAGGCATCAGGAATGTCCATCAGACGGTGCCCTATGCTTATGCAGAGGCGTGCACAGACACAGCTGAGTGGCAAATGTATCTGTGGTGGCCAGTACGCATGTACACCATCACCACATGAATTATGCAGTTCTTCGCATGTAAAATACTAAGCATATTTATGCATATTTCTTTACTTCTTTTCACTTTACAGGCCATAGCATGATGTTTTTCTCATCATTATATTAGACCTTGAATTAAGGCAAGTTCCTTGTTAGGGGGCTAGAGTTTGGTTGGTTGGTTTTTTTTTAATTGCTACTTTTAAATTCTAGTGAAACGATGAGTAAACAAATAAAAAATTCATTAGAGAGAGGCAGCTCAACTTAGATGAAAGTTTTACAGCATATAGCTCTGCTTTCAAAAGCAGAAAAATCCAGTCACCGGGTCATTAGCACAGCATGCAGCACCACAGAAATGAGGAACATTAGAACTTGTGTCGTTTGCAAGATTTACTAATATTTCAGTGTCTTAACAGCAATGTTTCAGCTTAAAAGCTTCCCAAAAGGCACTTAAACATTTAAAACACCAGATCCAAATGGCTATGGATGCATTTACTCATTACAAGCATATTTAAAACAATGCATTTGGGCTGGTTTGTGACAACTTTGGGGCTACCGTGGGAAGGCAGGGGGAGGGCACGAGGAATATTCGTTCCTTATTTCGCCCCTTCGCAAGGGCAGCCAGAGCATGTCTGCTCTTGAGCATGTGTGGAACGACCGCTGCAGTGCCAGAGGTGCTCGTGGGAGTCGTTGCATGTACAGATTACATTTTAGTGTTTGACTGTGAAGATTCCCCTGAAGAAGCTAACGCTGATTATGATCCTAGCTTGATAGCTTTGCTTCTTTGAACATGTCAAGTTAATTTCATGCTGAATAAGGAGAAAACTTATGCCTGTCACAGTGCTATATATCAGTCAGGGGCTAAGAACAAAGGCTTTAAAACCCAACTGACTAGGTTTGCACATGGCTTGGCTACAAAAAGTGAAATTCAAGTGCCTTTGTGCTTTTCACAACATAGATGAACTTTCTTTTGGAAGAGAAGGTGGCTACAGAGGGGCCCCCATTGCCAGGTGAAATGGCTTAGCTATATGCTCTTCAGCACTGGTTGAGGCATTCTCTGGACAGAAAGGCTCCACAGGTGTGTTGAGGGCTGCTCCTGCATGGCCATCCCCTTTTCCCAGGTCTCTCTTGAAAGATAGCTACTGTAGTTAGTCACCCACGAGCCCAAAGAGACTCTTTCCCTTTAAAGTCAGGTTAATGTATTAAGAGAGCATGAATCTTTGGGGGCTTCTTTGGTCTTTTATTTGTTTAGTTGTTTTTTTCCCAGCTCCAGACTCTGTTATGCTTTTTAAACCTTTACTTGCTGTTTGATCTTCTCAAGCTTCTCCTGTTTAATATTAGGAATTGTAAAAAGAGTCTTTAAAAGGAAAAATAACAAAAAACCCCACTGAGTTATTTAAGTAAACTGCTTCTCCTGGATCAGATATATAAATAAGGTTTCAGAAAACCTTCATAAGCTGCACTGTAGGAATGCAGTTACTACTGAAAGCAATACAAGTCACTAGCTTTTAGAAGTAAGCTTTAAAACTTCAGTAATACCTGCATAAAGCCATCTTAGTTGCAAGCAACTACACATGTAAGGGGGAGTCCCAGAGGTTTTTGCAGATGCCCAGCATAGGGAAATTTCCCAAACCTCTGCTTGGTCCATCTTGAAACTTTTTCAGTTGTAAGCTAAACTTTCTGAAAGACTAATGGCCAGTTGTAAATGAGAGCATAGCATTGAACACTTCATTAATAATAAAAAGTCTTCTGCATTGTTTTCTATTACTTTTTAGCACCTGCTTCTTTTATCCTTATGAAAGGAAGGAGTGTCCTATGAGCATGTTACAAGCTACTGGTGATTTTTCTATTTAGGGGGAGATAATTAAATGTGGCTTGAAGAGCTGAGCCTCTAAACTTCCTGACAAGACTATCAGTTTCCTTCTCATACATAAGCCTTAGCCCTTTTTCTCCATATTATCAAGAGATTCATGGAAGAGTTGCTTTGCTTTTGCAGTTGAGATTCTAGGACAATTCAGTTTTCCATTGCCCTTAAATATCTTACAAAATGGCCAGGAAAGCATAAGATTAAAAAAAAACCCAACATAAATTCATAAATTTCTTGTGTGTATGTGGAGGAAGGATGCCTCAATTCTGCATTTTCTTCAAGGTCAAATTTATCTTTGAAGTCTGAAAAAGAATTCCTGTGTGCAGAAATATGGGAGAAGAGAGTGAGTCACCCTCCATTCCCCATTGCACAGAAGGACTAATGAAAGACTGGCCCCAGTGATAGGACAGGAATAGCTATCATCCCATTGGGCTGGACTATGCCTTACTAATTTACCAGGACAGCCAGCAAGGAATTGCCACGGCTCTCCTCCACGGCTCAGCGGTTGTGATTGTGGCCTTACATCCAGACAACACGAAGGTACCAGACGGTACTGACTCCCCTACAGCTCTGCAGCCTGTGCCCAGGTCCTGCATCGCCAAGCAAGTGGCTGTCACCTATTGGTACTGCACGGTGCAGCTGACAGCTTGGAGTCCCTTGCTCAGCTCTCTTCCAGTGCAAGTCCCCAGCCTAACCCAGGGAAGGCTGGAGCAATTTTGGGGTGGGTTTAGTTGATACTAATCTGCAGCTTCCCAAAGCCCATTTGCGGTAAAAGCTCACGTGTCCTTCCTGTTGTGTGCCCAGAAGGGGGAGGAGGAGGAGAGCTGTGCATTCTCCTGCTCTGATGGGATTTTCAGCCAAAAAGTAAATACATTCAGGGACTTCAAGACTCTTTTTTCTAACAATGAAACTACACAGCATTAGTTCTATGGCTCCTTATGTCAATGAACTATGATGGGCAAGGATCAAAATAAAGCTAGCCTGTGGCACAAGAAAAATATCTGTTGTTGTCCCAAACCAGCCTTTTCATTGGCGTATTCTAAAATCCTCAAAATATATCTCCTTAGTAAAAAAGTTTTACCCCTAATTTTGAAAAATGTATCAATGTGCTTTCGGACATCCATTCCTGAATTTACAGAAAACAGATCACCTTAGATGGCTATGTGTTCTGGGCTGAGCTGTGCAAATAAGCACAAAAAAAATCAAATTTAAGCCATTGTCTCCGCTCTGATTAAAATACACTATTGATAGTGTTGCATGCTTGTGCTTACATAGAAAATAATTGAAAAGGTTCTCTTTTAATGCTGTCTGGTTTTCTGCAGAATGATGACAAGCACCGGAGACCTTATGACTTTTCCTTTTAGCAGGCTTAAAGGTATTTAAAATTCCTAAGTTTGCTCACTCAGCAACCTGCCTTCCTTTACCTCATTGTTAAGTTCCTTCTGCATACCTGCAGAGCTACTAACACTTTTCTCTTTTTCCTCTCTTTTTTTTTTTTAAATCTTTAAATGTAATTCTGGCAATGAGTAGGAAGACAGTAATCCAGATTACATGGCTAACAGCACAGTGTATCATCTACCTTTTGCAGAACAGTTTCTTGTCCACTGAGGAGGAAGAGCAAAGGAAATTTTGTTTGGGAGTAGAGTCAGCAAAGTCAGTATGTGAGCTTCCTTTTACAACATTGATATGCAGGCAGGAGACACTAATGCAAAAATCTACAGTAAGGCTTAGTATTAGAGTTTTGTTAATGAAAGTAAGTAGTAACCTGCTAAAGCAAATTGACAAAATAACCAGTTGTGTCCTTTCTGATTCTAATAAGGTTAAGAAAATGCACAGTCTAAACCCAACTGGCAATTTTTGCACGATTTAAAATATAGTCACTGTTATACAGTTGTTTTTTCAGGAAATAGTAAAAAGAAACAACACATAAAGTCTAGAACATTTCAAGCAAAATTTATTTATTGTCAGCTGCTTCCATTAACTGAGGAGTGGCTGTTGCACTAGAAAATATTATACAGAGTTTAAAATCATCAAATATAAGTGAATACAATACTTTTATGTATAAATATTCTAGTACTCTACCAAATCTTCATGAAGTAGAGTTCTTAGGAAATAATCTTGTAATTAGCAAGCTAAGGTCTTAATTTCTCTTTCATCTAAACTGAAAAAAAAAATTACCTGCTCCACATTGTCTCTTTTAATCATGTACAAAATGAAGTTTAGGTTTAGGAATGAAACTTTCCAATTTATAGAAAAAGTGCAGAAATCTCACAGTAAAAAAAGAAGTGGAAAGCATTCTTTTTCAAAGAATTTGGCAAATGTACAGAAATGCTTGAACCAAAGTTGAACCATACCTTTTTAGGTGACTTCAGCGTCTTAAAACCCTGAGTGTACTTTATACAAAATAACTTGAAAACACCCGGATCAGGCTAACTAACTGACAGAGAGGTGGACAACTGGATGAGAGCACAAATTCACATGTATTTCCATTATTTTGGCACTGGGCAAAAAGATTTCTCTATTGGCTTCCCCTCAAAGCCACCGAGAATAAAGCTATACAAGATTATCAAAAAAGTAGGCCATGTTACTCTGCTTATCATAGTCAAGTTGCCACTTCTCATTTTCCAGAGGTAAGAGATTTCAGACTGGATTCAGTGTGGATGACTGTTACAGCACGCTGTGGTAATGCACGCCTTCCTCTCAATCTCAGTGCACAAATTACATCCTCACATACCTGGAGATATACATATTCTTATCATAGGAAACAGATATTAGGGGACAAAGTTGGCTGACGACAGGAGACAATGTCAAATTTTTATATCAAACCTAATGGTGGGTCATGTTTAAAAAAATAAAAATATAGAAGGACATGTATCAGAATCTAGAGACATCCCATAGGAACTTCTCGTCTTTACTGCAGAATTCACCAACTCCAGCAACATGTATATTTCTCTCTCTATTCTCAGTATATGAGAAATGCCAATAAAAGCTTTTCTGTTTCCCAGATAAAACTGTTTTCTCCCCCCTCTTTCTTGCTTTTATTCCTGAAAAACTGTTTACTTTTTAACTGTGGAGCAAGGGGGCTCCAGATCTTTCAAGCCTGTGATGAAACCTCAGTTACACATTTCATCAGCTGCATTTGTGAATTAACAATGCCTGTATCCCCAGGCCATCATTCTTCTCAAATAGTAGGAAGTTGGATCATTGCCCTTGTGGGTGAACATCAAAAGTCATGTCCAAGAAGATGTGAAACAGAGCTTCTAGAAGAAGAATATAGAAGAATAGCAGAGGCACTCAGAGTTGCAAGTACAACTGCTCACTTCACAAAAAAGGTGGCAACTCTGTGGGTGGCAAAATCAAACAGAGGTGGGAGTGTTACAGCCATGATCTTCAATGCTTTCTCAAGCACTGCAGAGCTGAGATTCTCACCTCTCATTTCAACATTTGACAGAATTTTTATATAAATCAGGCACCTTGCAAACTTGAATTTCATTTTAATACCCCTGGTAAAGCCTCTAAAGCCTCCCTCCTAGTAAAAATTTTCTGCTTTCTGCTCTATAAACCACCAGAAAATCTGTATGTTTCACGTTAATTCTGTTGCAAATACCGTGAATTGAATATCCTTTTAGAAAATTTGTGTTATAAGTTTCCAGCCTTAGAAACTCTTGTTTTGGAGACCTATTCCAAAGGGCAGGTTTAAACCTTGGCTTAAAACAAAAATCTGCCCTGCTGGCCATTATCATGGAGATCTAGACAATGGACTCTTCTTTCCTACAATAAAAGTGGAGCCAGTTTCTAGTTTAGTTGTTATTGTGATCCCTTCCCACCACTCACTTTCCACTGTTATGCAATAACCTCCTTTTGTTAGAAAACAACAACAAAAAAAATAGATGAAGCTGTGTCCCTCACTGGTGGTCTTCAAACTTAGTGACCTCTCTTATGACACCCGTGCATATGACAATGTTCAAAACCATCCTTAATCTTTCTTAGGACAGGAATCAAACTCCTGAATAAATCAGAAATTACTTTTAGTGGAATACTTTTCTCTAAATTACATTTATGCAACTTGTTATTACATTTCACATGAAGTATCAGAGAGGATTATGGGAAATAGGATAGCACCTGCTGTAGGTATCTATTTCCCATAGAAGCCATTAGGGCAAGTTTATTAGCCAATCGTGGTTGTAAATAATGAATTCAATTCAGTATTTGGGGTTACCTGGGGTTTAAATTGGTACTGATCTTAGTCTAATGTTTCCAATTTCAGGAATTGAAACACATTACTATATGCCTTTGCCAGCATGCAAAATGTTAATCTTGATAGATTACATTAATCTTTATAGAGAGCACTTTTTGCTCCACTTATATTTCAGGATCTTAACTCCTCAACATAAGGATGCTTTAGCTCTTTATATTGAGAACGCTGCCCATTTATTTTAATTGGATAACTGAGCTTTTCTGCTTACTGAGCTGTCTGCCTGACATTTGCAAAATGCAGCTTTTTTTTCCCCCAACATAACCTAGCTGTTCATTTTTATAAGGCCTGTCATCCAAAATGCAGAACCTAATCCTTAATTAGTTGTCATATTTGTTTAGATGTTATAGATAATCCATTGGACTGAACTGTTTGGCTTACTGTCCTTTCATAATGGCCATTAAATGATTATTTTTACATTCACTTATGTTTTATTTAACAGCTTTCCCATGTCCTGAACTCCTGACTTACAGGCCTTTTGCTAAAGAATGGAATCATTAAATTGGTTAGGGATGCAGGCTGCCCAGGCAATGCATGGGTAAATCAAAGCTAACAGAAAGCAAACTAAACCAAGCCATAAGCAGTGCTGAGACTGGGGTGCTGTAAAGTACCTTAAACACAATGAGCTTTTCTCCAGTTTGGATTTTCAGCTGTAAATCTCTTTTGGAATCAGGAACCAACAACAAGCCAACCTGTCTCATGGGAAAGAGAAGGGACACTTCAGTGTCATCCGATCCCTGTTAATCAAATGATGGGGTCATGGAGGCATGTTTTGTTCAATCTAATGTGGAACGGGGACTGGAATCCAGACAGACCAACAGACTATTGAAGAATTGTTTCTCAATGACTAATTAGTTAAGTAAAATGGACGGTCTTTAACAAAAGAGCTGAGAACTGCTTGACTCAATATACACATGGCAGCTACACATGGGAAAAAAACCATTCCTGTATCACATTAAGCCAAGAGAAGATTTTTAAAACCATCTCCCACGTATATTTGTCAGTGCTTTGAACATGGTTTCAGTGGGCATAGCAATCTACTTCCCCTTCCACCCGAAACTCTTATTCTTAGTACCCCTACCTAACTAGGTACTGCAAACCACATAAACCAAGATTGCCCTCCTTGAGCACCCTAGAAGGACATTAGGTAGGAATCTGAAATGTTTGACAGCATCTACTAGAGAGCTAAACAACAGCTGAACAGGAGCTCCTGGCTCTGAATGCTGCCCGATTGAACACCTAAAATGACATTGACATCTCCAGATCCCTTCACGGATATAATTCAAAGTATCTGCTCTTCTCAAATGGGTAATCCACATGTTTCATAGCTTTGCTGTGTAGCAGGAGTTGTATCCTCACCAACTAAAGCAAGCAGTGAAATGCTCAGGTAGCCATATCACAGTTTCAAATACACTACCATCACACTAGATTCATCCTTTGTTTGTGTGGATATAGGAATTGTACCCACGTACTTAAATACAAACCAGCAGAAAATAAAAACCTTTCTTTTCCAAGTAAGAAAATACAGACAAGCTCTTGGATCTAGAAGTACTTTTAGTCTTTTTCCTCCCTGTGCTAATCTCAGTCTTGCCTCATTAAGAGAAAAGATTCAAGTTGATGATATATTGGCATAGACTGCCTAGATTTTTTTTTGATCCTAGTCTGTGTCCATTGTGCATTTTGTGAAGTGCTGCAAGACAATTATTGGTATGCAGAGCACTAGGGACACGCTGGAGAGGCATAAAAGCTGCCAGAGAACAATTTCCCTTTCAGACAAAAAGCAAACATCTCCATTGCTGTAGGAATCAAGTTACGTGTTGTAAGGACTCAAGTTCCAGTCTGGAAAGATGTGGCATAAAGCTCATGTCACAGTGGCAGGTGAAGCATATGACCTTTAGGAATAAATGAAGCATTATGATAAACTTTTATAGTACTGGTAATTTCATAAATTCTTCAAAGACCTCCTGAAATCATTGTCTGCCTTCTAATCTCCCACTCAAATCTTCTCTTCCCACTGAAATAAGGTTGCTTTTTTTTCTTCTTTTTTCTTCTCTCCCCTCCACCTACCAATATGATGATATTTCAGCTCTACTGTAGGGAAGAAATCATTTGCACAGCCTTTTTTCCTCACGCATCTGTACTGTAAAACTGAAAAAAAAATATGTGGCAATAGGAACATGTCAAACTTGCAAAAAAATCACGAGATCAAAACCAGCACAACAGCAATTCAAACTGAAGACAAAGTTCCCAGAAAGTTGAAGAAAACTAAATTCCAGTTATAAAACTTAACATTTTGCCCAAAAATGAAACCTGGATGCCCCTAAAGATGATCAAGGACAGAGCAGTACAGGACATGGTATACAGGGACAGTTCTAAGATTTCCTAAAAAGATTCAATATAATCTATGCTAGATAATTAAAACTGTATTAGAACTTTAAATAATTGGAAAATTACCCTGAAAAGCTTACTGCATTTTCCTTTTTTTTTTTTTTTGGTTACACATGATGCTTAGCTTAGCTTATTCTCTGGCCAACTGTTCAATAAATACAAATTTTTTATTAATTTAGCATGTGCTGGCTACTTGGCTAAGAAAGGAAGCTCTACTGCATTAAATCATAAATAATGATGCCAGACAACAGGCAGATGAATCCAACCACGTGAAAATTATATGCTGTTTCAGGTTCTGTGTGTGTGTGAGCATCCCACTCGCATTTGTCTATTCACGTGCTTCTCACCTTCCTTCAGTCCAAATCTTCCTCGATATTGCTACCTTTGTAATTTCATCCAGCCACCAAAGGAAACACTGTCAATATAGCCCTCACGCATGGTGTGGCGGATTGAACATTTAGTGCTTGTAGTTCATATAAAGATATAAAGTAAGTATAACATAATGCCTCCCCACCATGCCTGGC
>KZ510442.1:3890-6390 GCA_002844005.1 Limosa lapponica baueri | reverse complement strand
TTACCACGGCACCAACGCCGTAGGTGGCTGCTGGAGCAAGTGTGTGGTGGTAGGGGTCTGCAGCATAAACTCGTCCGTAACTGAAAAGAAAATAAAGTTGAAGATTAGTGGAAAAAAAAATGTTAAAACCAGGTATTACCAATATTAACAAAATGATTGTAATGAAATATTACATTCTATCCAAACTCATTACTAATAAACTTATTTGGCAGTTTCAAAAGCAATATCCTTTGGGAAATGTTAAGGTTACAAATGACAATAAATGTGTAATTAGCTTTACTGGATCAGCATCAAGCTCAGGCAAGTGGCTGTAGAACAATGGCAAGCACTTGGCTTTAAGGAACAAGCTTATTGCACACTCCTGGTCTTTCTATAGAAAAGACAGTGTCATCCTAAGCCATGATACTTGCACAGCTGAAGTCTCAATTTTCAGGCCAAGTTCCTGCTACAACCAGGCAAAGACAGTGATGTGAAAATCAGACTTTTGTCATTTCTCCCCATTCAAAATCCTTAGAGTTGAAACTACTTCAAAGCTCCTTTACATGTCAATTTGCTGGCCCAATGGTGTATTTCTCTTCACCTTGAAATACATTGCTTTGCTTCACGGTCCAATGCAGTTACCATTAGTGAGATGGACATATCAACTAGATACACATTTCACTCAATGTATCTAACAGTTTTTTCTGTAATCAAAGAATTACCATTTGATATCAGGTGTCATATATAGTAACAAAAGCAATCTTGAGATTATAGTGGTGTCTTGCATACGAGGACTAATGTAGTAAACAAGTTAATTTTTAAAAATACTCTTGGTTTATCTCTCTCAAAAAAAATCATTGTAACCTCAGACTGGTCTCATTCTGTGTAACTACCTTTATTTTTCAGATACAAATACAAACTTACTGTTTTTGAAAAGAGGACAGTTGTCCTATTTTATTATCATGTATTTGCTCCTCCACAAGCGCAATCTGATTAGCCGATTCCTAGATAATCAGCTGAGGGAAAGCTGAGAAAGGAATCTTTCCATGGCATATGCAATCCTCCACCACCCACTACTGTGGGTCCTGGATGCGAGGTTGAGAAGAGGTCCAAATTATCTAAATTAGACATTCCTACCTACCCAGTGATATATTTCAAGGAAGGAGCAGAAATTACATTAGACAAGATAAATCTTTTTTACTCCATTTCACTGAGCCAACATTTACAAGAGTATGAGGGATTCATTGCGTATGGAAGTCCCAGTAAACCACTTCCTGGGACAACTGTGCTATCTGAAGGCAAAAGGATTCAGCACTGGAAAGGCAGAGACTTTACATTAAATGTCTCTTACTCTCTGACCAAGCCTAGGGTCACAGATTTGCACAGGTTAGATGCTTTTTCTTTTCCACGGATATATAACCACACATCTTGATGAAAAAAAAAACATAGAAAAAAGTTCAGGAAGTACAAACTTCAAAGTATACAGCGATTGCTATTCGGTATTGTGAATAAGTGATTTTTTCCCCAGCAAGAGTTTGGCATTTTGAGCACATGTGTATCTATATTCTTATAAAGCTTCTATGGCAAAATCTGGATGTTTCACTACAAAGTACAACCATAGTAGCTGAATGCCTTCAGTTGTACTGTCTTGTTTACTTAGTAAATTCAACTTTCTATTAAGGGGTACTACATTAAAAAGCAGTCAATCTATTAAAACAATAAAAGAACCACAAGATCATGGATGTGAGCTCTATACCCTATGTTTACTTTAGATTTGGGCAGGGAAGTCCTCATAGCTACCAAAGATACACATGAATATCCAAGGGAAGCAGCACATTGGACAATCACCTTCTATCTCAGGGTCCTAAACTCGAAAAATATGTGTAAAAGACTTATATAAAACATATTAATTCCTCTTTTGCATCCAATATATTGATAAGTGAAGGATTACATTTATATATCGATTCCATTTAAATACTTGGTATCCATGAATAACTGTCTTTGGAAATTATCTAAGGCAGTTAACAACAAAGAAACCAGGCAGTTCCCACTTAAAAAAAATGGAAGGCAAAATAGCTCAGATCAGCCTATGCTGGGTAAATGACTCTTGGTGATCCTTTGAGATGGAACAGGGGCATAAGAGTTCTTCGAGCAGGTTTGACACTGACCCCGTACTCTGGAGCCTCTTTGGTTGGAAGAACTTCCATAAACTTAGCCTCTGTAATGCTCCACATTATGATGCTTAGAGATTTGAAATAGAGAAGGCTCTGGGGAGACCTTGTAACAGCTTCCAGTACCTGAAGGAGACCTACAGGAGAGATGGGGAGGGACTCTTGATCAGGGAATGTAGTGATAGGACGAGGGGTAACAGTTTTAAACTGGAAGAGGGGAGATTTACATTAGATATCAGGAAGAAATTCTTTTAGTGTGAGGGTGGTGAGACACTGGCCCAGGTTGCCCAGAGAAGCTGTGGCTGCCCCATCCCTGGAGGTGTTCAAGGCCAGGCTGGATGGGGCTTTGA
>KZ510435.1:8404-18525 GCA_002844005.1 Limosa lapponica baueri | reverse complement strand
GAGGCTGCCCAGAGAGGTGGTGGAGTCTCCTTCTCTGGAGACATTCAAAACCCGCCTGGACGTGTTCCTGTGCAACCTGCTCTGGATGGACCTGCTTTGGCAGGAGGGTTGGACTAGATGACCTCCAGAGGTCCCTTCCAACCCCTTATCATTCTGTGATTCTGTGAATGGCCACAGTCTATAGGTTTGGGCTGGAGAACAAGGGCTGGTCCAAACAGCAGATAAGCCCAACAGCAGCTGCAGACAACTGGTCTTGCACAGAGGTGATGCCACTGATAAGCCTGAGGAAGAGCAACACAACCAGAGGTCAAAAGATGAGATGTGATATAAGCCTTGCAAGACTCCAGCCCATATGGAAGAAGCACATTTGGGGGTATTTTCTGCATGCACATTGGACAGGAGCCCAGCTCCACACCCCAGTGCTTTGGCTGGCCACCAAGCTGCACTGCAGACAAACAGAACTGGTGAACCGCAAAGAAGCTAAGAAAAAGTGAGTGAGCGAACGTGTGCTTGCAAGCAGTATTAGCTAATAAAGAACACAGATGCTCCTCCCCTCCTAACAACCTCATTTAAACAAGATACCTGAAGTATTAAGAACTATCAGCACCAGCTGTTACATTCAAAAGGTAAACGCATAACATACACACACACACATATCCAGGCTCTGAGTTACTGTCGGAAACACTTTACATTCAGAGGGCTCTGGGCAGGTACTAAGTCTCATGCAAAGAGTGTGCAGCTGCATCAAAGGAGCAGTATTTTATACCTACTCTCTTCAAATATATACGGAAACCCAAGGCAAGAGCAGGAAAGTCAGCCTCACTTACTGCCTATTCCCAACGGACCAGGGTAATGGAAACTAAAACAATCCTTCTTTCACCAAAATTATTTCCAAAAATTGAAGTGAGAAGTGATTGAGTGGGTTTAAAATGAATTTTTCTAAATAAAAAGAAAAAAATAATTATCTCCTGGGGGAAAACTTCTACACCCCGTTTTACATGGAGAGAAACCCTAACATTATAAAATCATTCAAAAAGAGGGTTATGCTCTGTAAATGGCAACTCCCTCACTCTTAACTGTAGTATCACAAATGCAATGCTATAATAACAGGAGACAGAAGGGTTTGAACAGTGCTTGGATTGCATAGTAATAATAATAATATAGTACTTTCCAAAATTGCCTGAATAGTGTGAAATATACCACAGCCTACAGAGTGAGTTATAAAAATGGCTGCTTTACACTGGGTGTTACCAACCTCTTTTGTCACTGCCAGAGAATAACTATAGCTCCCTTTGGGATGAAAGGTTCTATATAAAGGAAAGGTATCATTACAATCATTACTATTATTATTGAAATGCAAAACCTGTGAGTAATAACCAAGTATACATGAAATTTCACAGTCATCCTGCGAACATATCCTATTAATGCAACATTTCTCTCCCCTACCACACACCAATTGCCACAAGAATGGTGAAATGACCCTCCCACAGGTGTCCTATAGAAGCTGTACACTCTTCTAAAGAACAGGGTTTGTATTAGAACGTACAACGCATAATAAACCCCAAAATGTGAAATCCTGAAAGACAGGCAGAGGACAAGTGGTCACTCCCTGCAAGCCCCCTGGGACACCCAGCAGTCTGAATTTCACACCTATTCTGAAGCCTGTGTCTGCCCTGAGGAATCACTGGTGACATACTAATGCAGTATCAGAAAAATCTCCTTCAATTCAATATTCTCCACACAAAGTCATCATTTATGAGGGCCCTGCAGACTTTATTCAGACAAATTTCCAGCCATGTTCTGCTATAAAATACTTTTGAACTCAACCAGCATTTTGTGGTGGCCTCTATAAGGGCCAGAAGACTCATCCAAAATGGGGCTCTGCCACCCCAGTAGGTGTAGCCTGTGCCCGTGGGCCACATCTCTGCCCTGTGGGCCACAGGGACACTCTTGGACTGCAGGCAGCTCCAGAGCCCTGCCCGCAAACCAAAAAGGACAACCTACTGTCCGTCTACATTTTTAAACAAAATGAAAATATTGCTTTTAGGAGTGTTCTTAACGCAAAATATGGGGGGGGGGGGAGGGTAACATCTGGGCAAAGACTTCCCAAAATCAGTGGTTCAACTGGGCTGACAACTGGATGCGATTTCAAAGACAGATTGAACAGGCAAAATGAAACCGGGGAAGCAGAATGGGCTCTTTCCACACTGGTGACCGCAGGGCTCCCGAGAGGCTCTCCCAAGCGCTTAACAGGGCTTGTGGCACAAAGCACTTGTTTGTGTGTCACCTTCCTCTGCTTTCAGTTTTGTGGGGAAAACCTGCAATTTTTATCAGCAAAGCACAACTGCTTCAAAACAACACAGAAACGGGCCATGAGGGATTTGAGAGGGTCTCACTTGAAGTGCTGACGGCAGGCTTGGTTCCTAAAGAAAACAGAGTCCCCAGCACCTTAGACTCTAATCCATATTGTACAGGCTTACTTACTTTCATTAAAACTTCAAAGTACCCTTCTGCATTCCCTGGGCTAATCGGAGTATAGGCTCGCTGGACCTCCAAACCATCCACCACTCCTCTGAAGAGAGAAATACAGGAACCCACTGTGACTTGGGTCATTGACCGGCATTATCAAACTTCTGCAGTTCCCTGGGGAGACAAGGGAGGCAGCAGGTCCTCTCCCCAGTGGCCTGGCCTGGGCACAGATGCAAAACATTTCCCTTCCCGAGGTAAAAAAATCCAGGGGGAACATCATGGCTAAATGCACCTTTTGTTTTCCTGGTGGTGGCCCCAGCTGTACCACACATTCAGCTCTTGGACGCACCCCTGGAAGGATGTTTGAGCCGTTTTGTGAGAAACAGCCGAACGTGCAAGAGTGGCAAAGGGGAGAGAAAATGCTTTCATGGTTAAATTTGCTATTCCTTTCGGGCTGGGGTCTACTTTCCTTTCTGTGTTTGGACAGCATCTGGTAATTAGATAATGAAAGCTGGGGCACAGCCTTGACCTGAGGTCTTGGCGATATACACCATATTTTCCTGTTAGTCTCCTCTTTCCATAGAATGTATCCACCCTGCTCGGTACCACTGACTACGATAATTGATTGAAGTGACCGAAGCTTTTCCTCTGCTGCATTAGGAGAGCTGGCTGAAGGGAGAAGCGCGCACTTTCAGCAGCCAGCCAGCTGTATACATCAGCTGTTAACGCACAAATAACGTCAACAGATACAGATCAATGGCATCGTAACATGAGTTTTTCTATCTGGCAATGATCACCCCAGATGGCTGAGAAAGACATAAACTTCTCCCAAGTGGCCCCTTTCTGGCAAGCAATAAACTAACTACACAGGAGGGTTGTTTTGTTAGAAATCAGTCAGGAAATACCTGGACACCGTGGGTAACACCCCGGGTGCTGAGTTACCCCAAAATACAGGGCCTAAAATACCAAGCTCTGGGGTAAGCGCAGCTCATTGTCTTCCAACACGCTGGAGTAAAATCATCTGTTGTAACATCTATTCTTTGAGTCTTTCTTTCTGCAAATGGATTTTCTTAATCACACCTAGTTCTTTCTGACCCACCGACGCAAGGATAATGCTGAAGAAAAATACAGCTTTGGAACGGCTTTTACCATAAAATTAGTAGAGCTAGCGAGCTCACAAGTTCTTTCATCTGTGTCATTGTGGAGGTATAGAAATTATGATTTGCCTGGTATGAAGCCTTTGTCTATTGACAAAAACCCTATGTATTAGGTTACATAATGCAGACTGTTTAACTAGCACAGAGAACAATACCTTAACACGATATGTTGTCCTAAACTCAATTGCAGACTGCTATTTCCCGGTAATTCAAATTTGTACTGGTAGGTGTCCTCTGTTAGCTGCTCCACCGAGCTAATGTTGAATGCAGTAAATGTATCTGGATTCAGCTCTGAATTATTGCTCTGCAAGAACAACAATAAATAATTACTCGGTTAGATGGTGTCTTTTATTATTTCATTTTTCTTTGGAAGCAAACGTGTGTGCTAATTTAGTGCCGGAGATACTCAGGACTCCAGAAGAATGTGTATTAAATGTGGGGCCCAGCGCAAATTCCAGCTCTCTGCTGATTCATTATCATGTTCTGCAGCGTGCACTTTGGGATCTTACATTTCCCCCCCTCCCCTTTTTAAATTACATTTTTACACCTTCCAGCAAGGTCATCCTGGTATGACTCACTGCAATCATTTTCTCCTGTCTGGAAACAAACAGAAATAATACTGCCAAAAGAGCCGAGCGCTGCTTTGGGGGCAACTTTGAAACCTACTGATGACCACTGCGAATAGGAAGTATTGTTTCAACGCGGATCATTTTTGCTTGACACAGCATAGTCAATCTTACGTAAAGGAGCACTGACAAGCTTAAAATTACGCTCTGAAGACGGCTACTCCACCACACACGATGCAGCTTTTTTTCAGCCTCAAAACACGAGTCTAAAAAACAGGGAAAAGATGAAAAAAACGTGGAGAAAACCGTGGTTCTTTGTACCTTTCGCCCCCTCCCGCTTGGCTCAGAGGCGGGCTCTGGCTGGTTGGGGTCCCCCAGCCAGGAGAAGCTGCAGAGCCAGGGCTGTAACGCGACACCAGGGCGAACCCGACACTTGGAAAATCACATTACAGCAGGGAGAGAGAGCAGGCAAAGGGGGAGGGCGGCTGTGGAAGGCAGAGTTTGGGGAATTGCGTTTACAGCCTTCTCTTAAGGCACGGCTTTAATCTATCGCTGCATCCCTCGCCCGTCACCACAACCCCACATGCTAACAAGTACGATCAAAGCACTGGCTCTAGGATGTGATGAAGATAAATTGACCTGCTCCTTCTTTTCCATGAGGAGGCTTTTGTCTTGCTTTGCTTTGGCCCGTTCCCATTGTGCAAGCTCCTTCTCGTAGACATCATAGATGCAGGGTTTGCAGCCGCTGCCGCAGCACTGGGATGGAGAAGGTTCCTGAGGTTTGAGAGCCAGCCAGTCGTCCTCATTTCCACTCATTGTCTGCAAAACATAAGCCCTGCATCAAAACCAGCACGATGAAGAGGGGCGTGTGCTCATCAGCTGAGCATTATTTGGAGAAGGACTGAGAAATCTCTCTCGAGCATCTTGCATGTGTATCTCAGGGGACTCAGAAAAACCTGCGAGCCGATCTGGTGCCTGCAACACTCCATTTTTGTTCAAGTGCTCGCTGCCCCTGCATTGTCCAGTGCAAGAATGTCGGACTCTTATCTCAGCCACCAGCCCGGAGCTGCACAGCAGACCCCAGCACAGCCTGGGGCTCTGCTTCCCAACCTGGCTGCCTACTCAGAGCTCGCTCCAGCAGCAGCAGGCTCACGCTTATTCCTGCTCGTTCTGCCCTGGTGATTTTGAAAGGAAGAGCGGCATGGACACCCAGAGCTGAAACATCTTAAAAACCTGCAGCTCAGTCAATGAGAATGGATAATAAACCCCAACTGCCAAGATGTGGCCTGCTGGAGCACTGCTATAAATTGGGTGGGGGAAAGGGTTGCGAGCCGAAGGGGGGTTTTAGACCCAAGAAACTAGAGGAAAAATGTGGTAAACTCGCAGGCAAACGAAGGAACACTTTGGTTATGAGCAGATTTGAGTCTAGCTTTAAATGCAGACACGTAAGAAAGAGCGAGAAGCACACGCAGCATGACTTTTATCCGTTACCACTCACTACCTTTGGCTCAGACGGAGCTGTACCCAGCGAATGCTCCTCAAACTGAAATCATGCCGCCAACCTCTCAGAGACTCTGCTATTTTTTACACAACACTTGGCTTAACGCTATTCCCAATGCATTTGTATCTGTATCATTTAAACAAAAGGAGGTCCAAAGGAAATTATAAAGCCCCGGGTGACCAGGCTAAGGAAGAGAACACTTAGCACTCAGAGCAGCTTCATTTTCAAGGTGAATTAATTAACTAACCTTCCCCCCCTCCCCGCAACACAAATATGCTTATTCTGACGTTACAGGGGGAGAAGAGGGAACCAAACGGCGAGTGGTCCTGCTTTCCTCAGCAGCCGACGGCTCCATTGCCCCACAGGGCTGGTAGCCCGGAGCACCCAAGGGCTGTGAGGAGGTGAGGGGGGAGGGGGCCTACCCCGACCAGGCCGCGGGTGGAACTGGGGAACCACAAGCTCGGGGCTGGCCACGTTTGTAGATTTTCAAGCACTTACTGTGCGTGCCTGGGAGCCTGGGCACGCCGCCCCGGAGGCAGAGCAGCCCCGTCCCCGTAAGGCCCCAACCGCCCCGGGGGACAGGCCCCACCGCCCGGCCCCACACAGCTGCTCTACAGGCCCCGGCGGCCCCTGCCCTCCAAGGGCTCGTCTCCCAACTGCCCCCCCCCCTCCACAGGAAAGGAGGTGCCTTCCCCCGCCTCCTGCCTTACCAACATGGCACCTACCCTTCACACGCCGCCAGGCAATTTGCCGACCCTCCCTTACCCCAGGAGGGGGGCTGCTCACTATTGGCCGCCGCAGCCGTCAGTCACCCAAGGGGGGGGAGGAAGGGCGTGAGCCCGCCCTCCGGCCGCTCTCCCGCCGTGCCGCGCGCGCCAAGATGGCGGCGGGCGGGCGCTGAGGCGGCGGCAGGAGGATGGCGGCAGCGGCGGGGCCAATGGCGCTGAGGCGGGCGGTGGCGGTGCGGGGCCGCGGCGTCCTCACCCGCGGCATCCTCACCCGTGGGGGGCGTCCCCGTCCCCGCGGGCCGCTGCCGCGCACGCCCTGGACCACCCGCGGGCCGCCGCCGGAGGAACTGGCCCGGGCGGTGGAGCGGCGGCCGGTGCGGGAGCAGGTGGAGCTGGACACCATCACCTACGCCGGGCGGCAGTACTTCGTGCCCGGCTTGGCCCGGCCGCAGTTCCCGCCCTGGGACCGGGGCTGGCACGACCCCTGGCACTCGCCGGGGCCGCGCTACGAGGAGATGCCCCTCTACAAGGAGCGCGGCTGCTACATCTGCCACCAGGGCGTCCGCATGCTGGAAGGTACGGCCCGGCCGCCCTTCCTCCGGGGCCTCCTCGGCCCGGGGCGTCCCGCTCTGTGCCCCCAGCCCTGTCCCGGGCCGCGCAGCCTGTTCAAGCACTCGCCCTTCCCTCCAGCCATGGCTTCTCCTCACATAGTGTCAAAACACTGCGCTGTCAGCTCCTTGCCCGGCGGCCTCAGTCACGCGTATTTCTTGTTTTGGTTTGTTTTTTCGTTTCCAAGGAGTCCGGCAAGCGCAGTGGCTCACCAAGACGAAGCTGGTGGAAGGCTTGCCCCCGTCGGTGCTCAGCATCGTCGACAACCCGGCCCACCAGCTGGAGCGCTACGAGGAGGGGGCCAAGCGTGCCATCTCGCACGCACGGTTCTGGGACACGACAGAAGTTGCTCCCAGGAGAGAGCATTATTGGTGAGTCCTTGGTCATAGGGACGGTCTTTCCGCTGTGGTGTTACGGCTTTCTCGTAAGCCAGTCATCAAGCAGGTAGCTCAGGAACCAGGTTTTTTAACACTACAAAGAAAAATTCACACATAGATCTGCTGTTGAGAGATTCGCTTCCTGTGCAAAATTGTTAGACCCTTTGGTTCTCAACTTGTAAAACAAAACAACAACAACAACAACCAAAAGCCCCAGTTCTGAATATCGACAGTAGTACCAATGTAAACACATACTCTACATTAAAACATCTTTCAGGCCAAGGTCTGTGTTTCAACTTGAGATCTACTAGCTGATGCAGAATGTCAATTTTTAAATAAGTAGTGGTAAGCATTACCTCTGCCAACTTGGAACAGGACTGCCATGTGGTGTATTAATTTGAAATCGGTGTTAGCTGTTTGGAAATGTTGTGCTATTATGTATTTTACATACGGTAACAACATTCATGTCCCAGAAGCATCTGCCCACCATTACGATCACACTTTTTTATGCAACTGTTTTTGTTTTTTTTTTTTCTCATTCTAAAGCCCGGTACTGTTTGAAGATTTGATACATTTATGTCGGTCAATGGCGGTGAAGTATCCTGCTCTGACTAAAAGAATGTTGGCTAGAAACTACAAGATATCAGCTACGTGGGAAAGAGGTTAGTTGCTGCTGTGGTGGATGCATTTAGCTCTTGGCATTCATGTAAGAGGGGTAACAAAGCTGCTGGCTTTAAGGCTGAGGACTTGGAGAAAATGAAACAATTTCTGGAACCATGTAAGTCTGTCAGTTTTAAGTAGTGCTGTAGGGATGGGCAGCCTTGGAAGGTGGCAGGATAGTTGCCCTGAGGAGATTATTAGGGTGTTAGACGAGATCAACAAGATGGCAGGAGAAGAGAACCAGTGCCTTAGAACTGATTGTTTACTTTTTTGTGTCCAAAATCTGTACTGTTGTTTTTCTACATATGTTTAGTTAAGAAACTAACACCAGCAGTTAACGTTGGTATTTTAGAAGAACCTATAGCTGAGCTGCTATGTAAGTTTAGTTTGGAGGTGAGAGGGAAAGAGCAAGCCTTGCAGAACAAGTTCTTGCTAGAATGCTGCTGCCCCAAAGGAATCGTACACCTTTCCCTAATGTTATTTTGGCAATGTTTGAATGTAGCCTAATTTCCCTCCCCAGAATCCATTCTCCTTCAGGTCCGTGGCCTGAACGGAATACTTATGAACTCTATGGCCCCGATACCACCAGTAGCCTCCAAGGAGGAGGTACTGGCCACTGAAGAACATGTTCTGGAGACCTTCTATCCCATCTCTCCGACAATTGATCTTCAGGAAGTGAATGTGTACAAAGAGCTCAACGATACAGGTAAATCTAGCCATTGATCATAATTTTCTGTCAGACCACGTGTGGGGGTTAACCTGGAGCCCTTGTCCATCTGCGAGACAGCTGTGGGTAGGGGGTGGATGGGAATGAGGGAGCACAGTAGCTGGACACAGGGTGTGCAGTACGAGTGTTCCAGACCCATGGCAAGTATATTGTGGCCTAAGCAGGACTGTGGAGGAGAAGAACTTGAATCCCAGTGAGTTGAGTTCCTCAAGGCAGGGGAGAAAATATCAGCTGTGCAGTCTCTTCCTGAGCCATTCCTGACACGATTATCTGCCATTTAGGTTTCAGAGATGGTTATCCATACTCTCATCCTCACACTGTCTTCTTCCTGGAATCAGCCAACGTTCGTACTCGCAGGTTCAGGCCAGAACAACTCCGTGCTAAAATGCTGATGTTTGCTTTCGGCAACGCGCTGGCAAAGGCTAAGGTGCTGTACGGGGTATGTACCAGAGACTGATGCGGCCTCGCTGGGCCTTTGTTCTTTCCCTCACACTGCAGCTGGTGGGAAGGGTTGTGCCATTCCCTTGCCGTGGCACGTTAGATTAGTTTCCAAATCTGAGCTTCCCTGTCCAGAGGTCTGACTCAAACCTCCAGGTCTGGTTACTGGTGTCTGCTTGATCCAGAAAACCATCTCTCAGCCATGAGCGTGTTCGTGATGTAACATGCATTGGAGTGGTAATGGAAAGGAACCAGGGAGCAAGTTCAACTGTAAAACTCCAACCCATCCCACTGCTCCGTATGTAAATTGATACTTCATTGCTGGCTGAAGGAGAAATTTTAATTAAAATACAAAATCTACATTCAAAACTTGTTTGACTAGAGTAATTTTCTGGGCAAGGTAACAATACATTTATTAAAATACTGGCTTTAAACCAAGTAGAAGATGCAGAATCAGCAAGTACTCATACAATTTCGGTGGCTTTTTAAACATTCTTCCCCACTCCTCCTTTCCTAGAACGATCCCAAGGTTTTGGAGCAGCCAATAGTGGTGCAGAGCATTGGCACAGATGGCCAGCTCTTCCAGTTCATGGTGTTCCAGTTAAACACAACAGACCTCGTCTCTAATGATGGCATAAAAAATCTGGTCTGGATTGACTCCGATCAGAACCTGTATGAAAAAGCCCAGTGTGTTCCAGAAATCAAGAAGAGAGTCGTTACGGTAAGCAAAACTTGGGGAAATGGTCCCAGAAACCCTACCCTTTCGTCTCTGGTGGGTGTTTGAAAGCTGCAGGGTGGGTTTTAAAGCAGCTGAAGGGACCTGACACAGGCACCGGCCTTGTTCTTAGGCAGGTGTCGCTGACAGGGAGTATTTGTAAGTGCTGCTGTA
>KZ510433.1:4289-24554 GCA_002844005.1 Limosa lapponica baueri | reverse complement strand
CATCATTTAATGCCTTTGCAAAAACCTTTTGTGCTCTGCAATTGTACACAAAGCAGGGAAATATCTGATCTGTGATGACTTCTGGAAAGGAATGAACCAAGATGATCCCATCCCAGACTTACTCAGTCTGGCAAAAAAAAAAAAAATAATCTAGGCATATATTTGAAATCTCATTAAAACATTTGCATTCTGTAAGCTACCTGGACAGGAAAATGCTTGCACCCTTACTTAAAAGCCTTCATTCTTTGTTCCCTACTAAGAATTCAGATCTTATATGTGGACTAGAATATAAGGGAGAGAGAGAAAGAGAACTTGCCCTTGCAGTCAAATAATTAACCATACTCCTAGTGAACTTCTGTGATGGAGATGCACATTTCAGCTATTCATTGCATATACTCTGTGGTCCCACGTATACTTAAGTGGATGACTTGTTTATATAAGGTTTTTAGAAATGCAATAATGAAGATGTCATGAATGCAACCCCACATAGTCATCCTTTTCATACCTCATCAGGGCATAAATTACTCACTGTGTTTTGAATAGGATCTGGATCAAGTCAAGTCTGTAGCTGAATTAACCGACATGATGTGGTGCCCACTTAATAAGAAAACCTTGGATTTCCTATCATTTTCTCCATATCACTTTTAATTACCAACATCATCCCACACCAGTATTTTCTGCCCTTTGAAAAAGAGAAATGCTTGTCACAGAATTCAGCAGAACCACAATTTCTCACCAATGAATCTAAGGCAAAATCTGACAAGAATACCATTCTGATCATAAATCAGGAATCAGGACTTACTAGGATTATTTAGCCTGATCCCTACAAAACACAGGCAGGAAAACTGAGTGTAATATTCTTGCAGTATTTGAGATTGTCACGACAGAAGAAGAATGACACTCTACAGATTGGTATTATGGACCAGTAACTGGAAAAATGGGAAAAAAAAACCTAACAAACCAGTCATATATAGAAAAACATTTTGGGGAAATGCTGTCTGGACTGGTTTTCTTCCTTTTCTCCTCAGATATTTTCTTTAAACTAAAACAGAAAACTGGAAATTCCTTTCCTATTAGCAAAAGATTCTTCTAATTTCTTTCTAAGTGAAAAGAAAGTTCATTTTACTGCTTTCTGTTATTCAGGTATATCTGCCTCACAACATCAGCACAAATGACCATTTTATAATAGGTATTCAACAGACAATGAAGTCAATCAACCTAGTAGAATCAGATAACATTTTGAGTAGCTCAAATATCTAAGCCTAAAAGGGAAGTCCATTAAACTTCCAATTACTTCTGAATTGCTTAGCTGGCACAGACAATGCAGCAGTTTTGAACTAGCATTGCTGAAGTCTCAAAATAAGTAGGAAATTAGTAGCTAGGTGTCTCATAGCCCCTGAAAAAGTCTATGCACTTTATCAGATATTAGCTTGGAAATGAAAGCCTGGCACTGAAGGCCTTGAATATAAACTCCTTCATAAGAATATCCCATTGAAATTTGAAGGGCAGAACAGGATTTAACTTAACTAACTTAAAGTTAGCTGTCTAATTTATACTACTGCATAATTCTAGGATGCATCTGAATTCATCACTCAATCTGAATCTCTGGAAGAAAATATCTATAACCAAAACACAGGAACATTTCTGCATCCAGCTCTGCTGAGGACACTGGAATTGCACCAAATAGATTTTCATTGGATCTTGAAGGTGCTGAAAGACTATGATCTGAGATCACTATTTTTACTGGAAGACTTACTTGGAAGCACAAACAGATGAGTTCCTCCACCAAAAGTGAACTTTTCATAACCACTAATCACCACTGTGACAAGGCACTTTACATAAACCATTACAGGAAGAATATTCCCGATCACCACTGTATTATAGTTAAATATTGCCCTTCAAAATTCCTTAGAAGCCAGTATGAAGCAAAATGTCTTGCTGTGCTGACGACTGTATCCACAGAAATTTACTTTTCTTCATTAAAATTTTGGTAAACCAAATCTTATCACAAATGACACCAATTAATACTTTACTGTCCACATCAGTATATATTTTGGGTCTGTAAAAGCAAACAAGTTTTACATTTCACTGTTTTTTTTTCTATTTAAGATTTTTCAGATGAAGCACAGATATGGAAAGAGGACAGTATTTAGCTTTGCAAGATTTAGCTTTGCAACCATTACTGTGCTAATATATTAATTTTAAAAGAATAAAAAAGATTTGTCTGAATCATTCCAGACCACTGCCCTTGTAGCACAGTGTATTTGGGAAGGCCATGGGGTTGGCATAAGAAAAATCAATATTGAAAGATTTTTCAGTCTTGCCTCAGAATAGAGGCAAGATTTCCTAAACCTTCAAACAAAGTAAATGCTTTAAAAAGCAGCAGGTAGAAGTATAATTAGTAAAATTGAGTTTCTATGAGTAGTTGAATCTTGGAAATGGAAGTTAGGTTGTGTTTATACATGAAATCCTTCACTTCTGACTTACTTGGTATTATGACGATTCTTGTTCCTTGTCCAAATGTTAATTTACCAACGTTTCCTGCATTCACACAACCAGCAAGTGCTTTACAAAAACCATTCAGAGAAAAATATTTGCCTTCTTAATTCCTCCTTTCCTGCAAGACAAGTTAACTAAATGCAATTGGGAATATTAAATGATGATATCCATAGTTTATTACGGAATGATACTCATGGCTTAATTAAAGACATTGCCCTCAACCCATTACATATCATTGTATGTGTCCCTTTCTTTTCTTTCCACTTTAAATGGGAAACTAATTTCTTTCACCAAGGAGTAATTATCGCCCCAGCTTATCTATACATCTACTTTCAACCATAAAAACATTTACAAGGCAATTCTTCATTAGGAAAACTGCCTGGTTTTACCATCAGTTTATTTCCATTCCTGAAGGTGAATTACCGGTTGCAGGAAGAACTCAGAACAATAGTATATACAGTATATGCAGCAAAAGCTTTAATGAACTTAGTTTTTACTGGTACCTTGTTTGCTGACAAACATATGATCAACTCTGGCTTAAAATCCAGAGGATGTCACTTCCTGTGAACATTGCCAAAACATGCTGCAGCACATTGCTTCTTAAAGGATTGGGTCATATCCAATCACACAGGCAGGAATAGTCTCATCCAAAGTATTGAGCTACTAGAGGTGAGATGAAACCTGCTTTTTGTCTGACTTTTGGAAGTCATCTGGAAGTAGACGAAAGTAGATATTTCTAGAAAACACTTAGTTTTATCTGCCCCTATCAAAGATCTGATTGTCTGCCTTGGACAAAAATCCATGCATACTAATATTTTCTGAACACTAAAAATGCTGGTTGCCAAAACACTAAGAGAAATAATAAAGAAATTAAAAAGAAATAGTTTACATCAATAGATTTCACTGATCAGGGGCCCCAGGCAAGGACATTCATAAATTCTTAACAACCTTTGATATTCCAGGACTTTTAAAACCTAAGTTATATGTAAATTAAAAGGCAAATTTATTCGAATATTGAAATGTAATGACTGACATGTCATTCCCAATTCCCATTCTGGAAACTTATTAAAAATCAATGACCCAAATCTTCAGTTAAATCGGGAACCAGTACTGGACATCAGTGTCCCACATCTGTGTGTATGCAATCCTCAGAAACACAGGCACTTGCCTTCTAAGGCCTTTCACATTTCTTTTAGGCTTACATGGCTTTCCACGTTTAAGCTCTTGATTATCACCTCCAAAGTTACACTATAGCAGAGCTTTACAAAATCCAAGCCATGGAAAGTTTTGATCCATGACAAACTTCTCCCCTATTTATTAAATGGTGTTTCAATTTCTAACTGTGAAACTAGTAAAAACCTTCAATTGAAAAGTCTTTTTTACTTTTTTTTAACCTTCACATGGTGCAAAGAAACCAACACTCTGGAATACATGTTCAAGGAAATTGAGACAGACCAGGAACATGTCCTAGCCATGTGAGTTATCTCAACATAGTACAGATGTCCTAGTGTCCCTCTATAATCAGTAGAAAAACATAGGCATTTTTCAAGCACAGTTCTCATCATGAAGACATTAATTCTAAAAAACACCTCAGAATACACTGATGAAGATAGAAGGAAAATCACCTTGGGCTAGCAGATTTAACCTTGAATGCTTTGTTAAAGAGAGTAACCCTGGACTCACAAGTCTGACAATTTCAAGATGAACATTTGCTTATTCTTTATCTGAAATGTGACACATCCACTAACTGAGGAAACACAGGTGGAAAGTTTCTGATTAAGGGAAGAAATTATCTTTAAAAGCCTAAATGCCAAAGCTCATCACAGAATCAGCAAGCTCAGTTTTTGAGATGTTTATTTCTGGCACTTACTTGGATGAACAGACAGCCTTGTCCCTTTTCCAAAACTCAGCTTTTCATAGGCACCCAAGGAGTTTCACTGTGACAAAGAGCTTTACCAAAAATGCTGGCAGTAGCTTTTGACTCAAAAGAGTTTTTTAACTTTGATGTGCATGCATATATTTCCCAGGGTGTTTCTTCTCAAGCTTCCTAGATCAAAACCCTAGTAAAAACGCTCATGACAATTCGCTACTGTGAATCCCACTGCTGTGGGAACCTATCTCACCAGCCCAGCTCATATCTAGCACAGAGGAGATTGTAGTTGGATTCTTCTATGATAACAGCAACTGTAGAAGTCAGAATAATTAACTGTAACCATGAAGATGGATAAGAAAAAGCAAGAAAGGAGTGGAAATTTTTCTATCGCGCTTCTTCCATCCACCCCAGTGAGTGCTTACACCAGCCTGCACAATTGAGGCGCCTCACATCAAAACAGTCTAAACTCCTCATCCAACAGAGCCTAAACACAACAATGATATTTCTCCACTTCGGCCTTTTTTTCTCAAATGCCTGCCATCCTCCAATCAGCAACAAAATAATGACCAAGCCTTAAGGATTTATTCCTCTCTAAGACAGGAATCTGCCTCTGTTCTCACATTCCCAGATTTGGGGGGAAAAAAAACCAACCCCACAAACACTTCCATTATCTTCCTTTATAACTAAAATTATAGACAGGCACTCTACAGAACAACTCAGTCTCATTTTCTGCCTCTATTTTCATTCCATTAGATGACAGATTCCTAAAAACCAGCACTGCAGCCCCAACCCAAAATTCGGTATTATCTCTTTCTTCTCTGCACATGACTAGCTATACATCAGTAAACCGGAAAACTTAAATGCAAACGTAACAGTGGAAGACACTCAGATAATTCTTTCTTCCAATGGGTGGTTTTTTAGTTCTTCTTTGTGCCAAAGCTAAGTGCATTGACACTTCCAGCATTCCCCCTGCCATGGAAGTTTTTACTAAACCAGTTCAAAATGCCATTCAGAACTCAGATTTAAAAACCTCTGGAAGCCACCCAATTCCAGGCAACCTTGTACTGCTCAGTAGTTGCTTTAGAATGATTGCATTCTTTAGCATTCTTCAGACTCACTTGAATTTATTGTTAAGCTGTTCCTTGACCAGAAATGATTTTCTCAAAATGGATATATGACAACTGTAAGACACCTTACAAAAACCTAAGAAGATTTACAATAATCTGAACTTTAAACTTGCTGAGTTCTCCCAACTTAAGCAAGGAGAATTACTTGTTTCAACCTGGTGCAAAACATGCCCTGTTCTTTAAGGCAAATTCAGAATATTTCTTCCATGATCTCAATCTAGAAAAATTGTTTGAGACAACTACATGCTTCTGCCCCCACCATTTTCTTTCTCAGAATAATGTATTAGACTTCCCTGTAAAACTACAAAAATACAGAATTTTCTACTGTGATGGGCACCCTACAGAGTTGTACGGTCTGCTATAGTGATGTTGAGAATTTAAGCACTGAAAGTATGTTAAAAACAGTGTTCACTTTGAGTTAGGAAAGTACTGGATCACAGCTGCTGAAGTACTGAGACCAAGTACTGATTTGATCCTGTTTGTCTAGTTTAGCTGTAAAACAACAGACTTCATGGAGATGTTTTCCCCATTTTGACTTGTTGGAAAGCACATGCAAATATATCCACTTCCAAATATGTGTCTTGATATGAACTGTTCAATGTTATGCCACCATGAAAATATTTGCAAAACAGCCAGCACCTGATACATTATTTTAACTATTCAGTACTAAGGAAGGTTCAAGGAAATGGTATAAAATTATCCTTTGTCAGTTGTGTAACACTTTAAATCTATTCCCAAACCTCATCAATTTTTCTAAAGCATCTTCAGATCCACCAGAGGCTTATTGAAATCCTATAGTAAGTGTTACAGCTTAATATCTTTAAAGCATTACACTTTGACTAAAGCTTGGTGTACACTTTTTTCTTTCCTATGCAGCTGTGTCTTAATAAAATAAGCTTAGGTTCCAAACTGGTTGACCTCCAAGCTGGATTCTGCACATGACCTGTCCACCATATCAAAGCTTTCAAGCAGCTAGGGTTGTAAATAGCAGGTGAAGGCCATTTCCTAGTACTCAATGATCTTTCTTACTCGTGATTTTCTACTGAAATATATAGGGAATAACCTCTTTGTGTTGCTAGATAAAAGCTAACATAAAACCTCTAGAGATTGCCCCTGTGAGCTCCTTTTATTTGCTCACAGAACTCAGTCACTTCTCTTACAACACCAGTGTAGCATTTACTTTATTGGGGTTTGAGTACTTACAGTCTCCTTTCTTTATAAATAATGTTTGTATCATTAGCAACCCAGATAATTTACAAACAGTGCTGTAAAAATCAGTGGCCTAGAATTTATGACTCCCAGCGACAAATAAAAATTATGTTTTTAAGTAATAGTTTTCAGGGATTTTGCAGGAACTAATTTTATAAGATATCCAAGAAGCAAATAAATATGTGAGATATAATAAATAAGGATAAAAAAACCTGAACTATATAAGAACTCTGTTAGTGTTTCTAGACAACAATATTTAGATACCTGCATAGTTATCTTCAAGTTGCGTTTTAAGATGAATATGCCAGAAAAGATGGATTTATGTAATTTAGCCTATAGAGTTATGTGTATTTCTCATATTTAAGAAGAAATAACCTGTCTTTTAGGCAAAAAAAAAATAAAAACAGGGAATAAAAAATAAATTCTTGTCAAAAATTCACAAAAATTAATTTGGTATTTACTACAAGTGTTTTCACTAGTATTGAAAGCTCTCCAAAAAGTCATTTGAATTAAAAAACAACAACAAAAGCCGAAAAAAAAAACCCAGCATCCAGAGCAGACTGAAACATCTAATTGTTTTTTCATTTCATGCAGTACTTCCAGTGTTTTCAAGTTGCTGCTGTACAGAAAAGAAGTATTGCAGGATTTGATTCCCAGTTTTACCTTTCTCAAATACAACTTCAAATCCTTCCCCTTTTGTAGGACAAACCATCCTACATTGTGTTTCTATTATAAACAGGCAGTAGCTTTCAAACCCTTTCTAATGTAAGACTGGATTGGCAATCACAGCTTGTCCAGTCAGAAAGCAGGCCTGAATTTAGAGAATGACATAAAAACAAAGACACATGATTTAGTAGCAAAGATCTCAGTTGATACTGGCCTTGAAAAATAATACACAGGGGTCACTAATTTAATTTTATTTTAATTTAAGTTCATTTAAATGCACAGGGAATAATATGATCTGTGATTCTGTGATATTTTGCTCATATCCATCTATTTGCAATGGTGTTTCCCAATCATTCTTACCTGACTGCTCTTTCTGTTCTGAATGTCACCTCTGGGAAGGTGCTTCATTGCCATATTAGACAATAACTTTGAAAGAATCTACTGTAAGCAGTACTTTTACTTCACAGAAATGGCTGCAAAAGGAAGTGATTTGTGCTCCTATCAAAGTTTTCATGTTTGTGAATTTTAAACGGGACCAAGATCCCTGGAAATACCAGCCTTATATTTCTCTAGCTAAAAATGAGCAGCTTACCTGAATGGACTGTTAGATGTATTCCACGCACGAACATGAACTTGTCCGTGGTTGCACCCACAGCAGCTCAGCCCTTTACAAAAACTTGGCTTCCATACTCTCCTGAAATTTAAGATGTTTTCATTGCATATTATGAATTTTAACTATTACTTATTACATAGAAGTATTGATAATATTTATTTTAAAACAACTTGACAATTATACACAGGGATTAAATACTCAAAACAATGAAAAATCTATTAAAATGAACAGCATCTAAAAAATCAGCCACACCTCTGGTGAGAAAAGGGAACTGACATAATTGTGATGAAATAAGTAATTCTGCAGTAACTCTTCTAAAATAACTGAATATGTGCAGATTTTCTTTAGAGAAAAAAAAGAACATTTATTCTAAAACTTTCACTTTTCTCATGAATGTAATCTTTCTTTCTGTGTCACACTGTATAGAGAAGAAATACATTTTGAATGGATATTCAGGATCAGCTGAAGAAAAATCTGGGCATATTTTCCAGAATAGCTTAGCCGATCAGTTCCGCTCCAGTCAAGCAGTCTCAAGCACATTCACTTGGCAGCAAATGAAAGAATAAAAATATAGAATTATTAGCTGATCAGATTTTTTCTTGGGTAGCAAACACAGCAGGGATTATGTTTTTATTCAGAGCTATAGTTGCTGAATTGAAGAGTATATGTGGTTCCTCCACAGCAGTAAATTCCCCTTCGACTCCTGGCATCACAGCCTAACACCACTTCACACACACACAAAAAACTAAATTCCTTGTTACCACATCCAGATCAATTTTTATCTGTAAGTCAGCTATAGCACAATTCATACTTGGGAATTTTCTTTGAGTGCCATTCCCAGGTTCCAAAAGTACTGTACAAGGTAATGAGGAAGAAGGAAAAGAAGGAGGGAAGGAAGTAAAGGAGGGAGGGAGGAAGGAAGAGGAGGAAAGAATTACTATTGTTCAAATTATAAGTTTGGTAGTGGGAAATTTCTGTGTCTGCCCATGCAAAAATGATTTATATAGAAAATCGTTAGATTTCCAAGATGCTCTGTATGTGCAATCCTTACTAAAGTCAAAGATTTTCAACTAAAAGCTGGCTGTGACATGGGGAGGAAAAACTGCCCAGTTCGTTATAGGATGGAAAGCAGCAGATTAAATCACTCAGCAGTTTTAAACATCTCACCCAGAGTTCCAAATACACAAACTTGTTCAACAATTGGAAGCTCTCTCACTGAGGCTATTATAAAATATATAATGAAACAGAATTAAAAGCAAGAACAGACTAATTCTGTCTTTCTGTTTAAGTCATCACATCCTCCTTAAAGTCATTTGGGTGCATAAGAAGTTTTAAGAAATTTAATTTCTCTCTCCTATTTCATACATAGCGGACACCAAAGGACAAGTCATTTTACTGAAGTCCTGTAGCAAGTGACCTTCTCTAAGGCCAGTCCTTTAACATCTGCCCTCCTCTTGGTTGACTGTACCTCTAGACCCGATTACTCTGTTCAAGAGCACACCCCTCAGTATAGTCGTTACTGTGACTGCAGTATACCTGATGAAAAGAAGGATTCCAATGAATAGCACCCTGAATTCCCAGATTGATAAAATTAAAAAATAAAAATAAAAATTATATACACAGGTTTGTGGCATGCAAAATTCCTGGCCAACAGCAGACTTACCTATTTCCAGAAATAGCCAGGTCCATAGGCAGGACCTGATGGAACTGACATGGCTTGGTCCTTCCACAGCAAGAAACCACTCTGCAGAAAACCTCACCATTCAGAGGAGCAGAGACCCTCACCAGAAGAAGCCAGCTCCTGAGTGCATCTCATCTGTAGCCCTCCTAGATGCAACAACCTGCCCTACAATTCCTTTATCTCAGGGGCCCAGACACTTTGGCACTTGTACTCATCCATCTTCTTATCAGCCTCTTCTACAAGTTTGTACTGCATTCCTTGCTGTTTCAGACTTCCTCCTTGTTCAGCAAGACATCCATACCTTTGGAAGACCACAGCCTGCTTTAGGCATAACAGCTTTCCAAGGCACAAACACATCTCTTAATCCCAGCAAGACACCTTTCCTCCAGCCTAGGACATTCTCATCACTGAGTTTCTTGAATAACTTACAATCTAAAGCTCCCTTAGAAATATCAATGAATTACAAAACCTGAGTTTCCCCTATTCTACTCCATTTCTTCTATTACAGATCACTTACAACTGTACAACTGTTTTAGCTTATGTCTTCGAATGAAGCTTCTTTGAATCTCAGTTCAGCTGTTCATCTCTTTTCACCTGTGTATTTCTGTCACTGGACTTTCTAAAGCCTCTATATCACATAGCAAGGGTTTTCATCTGCACCTGCTGGCAAGGCAAGAATGCAAACGAAGAGCAAAGAGGTTTAATTTGTGGTATGTGCAGAGACAACACCTACTATGGGGTTTTGGTGTTTGGTTTTTTTGGTGTTTTGTTCTTTTTTTTTCGTTTGACCTATTTACTGGGTTTCATCAAATCAAAATATTGTGAGAGCAATAAACACTTTGACCAGCAGGTAGCAGGAGAGATCAAGGAAAGAAATTCAGTTTACATCAGTATGTCTAATTTTATCAGGAACTTTTTAGTATTTTGGAGAAACAGAACAGACAGGACAGATTATTCCCAGCAGAATGCAGGAATATCTTCGTTATATTGTACGTTTAATGCTTTATAAGACAACAAAAGGATTCACCTGTACAAAAAGCTATTTAACATTTACCGTTCTCATGCAATTTGATATCTGCAATACCAAGAAAGCCATTGGTTTATCTTCTAAAACATATCTATAAAAGTTTATATGACCAGAAAGTGAAATAAAGCCTGGTTTACCATCTCAATTATAAAGTTTAAATTGAAAGAATATACTGATGGGATTTGATTAAAAAAGGGAGGGTGGTGATTTTTCACTTCATTTCACATATTTTCATTACTTTTACAAAACTAAAGCTCCTAGAAATTTTGGGGTTTGCTTTGAGTAGCCTTTTTAGTATATGTATGCTCTTCATCCCAAATGCAACCCTTGCACAAGAAGACAGAAGCACATGCAGTAATAATCATAGACACAGCTCTTACACCAAGCTGGGTTTTACAGTAGTAAGAAATAAACATCATTAGCCTCATTACACACAGACCCATTTTAAGAGCAACTTACCGCAAGCTTCCCTACCCTCTTTTGGCAAGAAAGTACTAAATAAACCCCAAGTCAGGCTGATGTGCTGTGCACATAAACAGCTTAAAGATTTGAGAGTGAGACGTATTCTAGCCATAGATGACAGTGGAGTGTTGCTTGAATAAAAGTTAGAAACAGGATTTTCTGCAAGGGTAAGACCGAATCTTTGATATGTGCATGTTCATGGGGCTGAGTTCAAAAGGGGTTCAAAGACCTGTTCCTTTTTTTTTTTTTTTTACTTATGGTTGAAGTATTCATTTGTGTTGTAACACTTCACCAGACAATACAAAATCCTGTGTGTCTTTTGAGGCTGGTCTAAGCACTTTTGTCCAGCAGCCTACACAGAGATGTTGATACTGTTCATGAACTGCTCTTTTTTGTGACACTCTTGGCTCTGAGAAAGCCAAGACACTAAAGGAATGAGACTGGGAGTCCTGCCTTGTCCTGTCAGAGCCTCTCTGGCTTGAAGCTTTGCCATCCTTTGTGTCTTGTGGGAGGCTAGGCACTGAACCCTGAGAGTTATTTAATCTTGCTTGGGACATTCCCATACATTTCTGCAGAAGCAAGAAATGCACAGGCTGAAAGGATAAAGACTCTTCTCCACATATATAAATACAAATATGGGATAAAATGCAAAATATTTTCCCTACTATTCAGTTTTCCTTGTTTACACTTTTCCATGTAACATTTTAGAAAGATGTATATTCACTTAGCGTGCTTTAACGTTGTCTGCCACAAGAGAGAGCTATCACCATTTCGACTTGCTCGGCAAGAAGTGACACACAGGTGTTAGATAGCATATTGTATCTGTGAGACCCACCACAGCCTCACATTAAAAGGAGAAAGAGTGTGAATCAGAAACTTAAGCAAACAAACAAATAAAAAATTCCCAAACACTACACCAATTCACAGAAGAGGTGAGGAAATGAACAACTTCAAGGCATTCGAACCCCTAGTCTGACACATGCATGACTTTTACCTACAAAGATGAATATCTGCTAGCCCCGAGGCAGGTACTTTTGTTGTGTGACTTAGCATGGCTCAGACCTGCTTGAGAGATCCTTAAGCCCAGAGGTGAGAATGGAGGAATGCATCATTGCAAAGAGCCATGAACATGGACAGAAAGACAGAAGTCCACAGACTGCATCTTGGATATATGCACTTGCATATAGAGAAAGATGTTCATATCAGCAGTTTCCAGGCTTTAACACTGGGTGGAGAGAGAATACTGTTTAGAGGGACTTAAGAGCAAGCTCCTACTTCGGGTGAACGTATCTCTGGAGGTTGTTCTTATTCTGAAAACATAACAGTGTTGGGAGCAGTTTCTTAACCCTAGGCCAGGCTTAAGTTTGAAGAATACTTCCTTAGACAAAAACGGTGCAGTCAGATGGACAGGAGGGAAAGGTCAAACTACAGTCATTACTAGTGATTTTAGAATATTTTTCTGTGCTATAAAAAATTCTCATTTATACCTTTGAATAACTACTGGCCCTAAACTGGACAGATCTTAATTTCCCATATGCACATCCATGAGACAATGAAGGGGTTGTTATGTCTGCTATCAAACATCTAACATTTAGTTGCCCATCCAAGCTATCACAGCATTTGTTTGCTGTAGCTTCTCAGTGATTGCTAAAGTGCCTTTTCTGAACAGTTCTGCCCTCAGGCTCCTTCCTCTCTCTCCCTCTTTACAGTGATACTGAACACCGTCCTTTCCTGACAAGCTCCCTGTATGATCCCATCCTGTCGTTCCCTTGTCTGGCCTCAGCTCGGTCTCCTGACAAAAGCGAAAGTACATATAAGAGGAATGAAGTTCAGTAGCTCAATAAAGTATTAAAAAAAAAATATTTCAGAACAGAAAATTATTCCCTCTCTTCTTTCTTTTTTTTTTTTTTATATTTTAAACAAACACACTGATAGGTGAACTCTGTTTTACTTGAATAACAGACCTTAAAATAAAGCTAATAGATCACATAGGATCTTCTACAAGAAGGACAAAAGCAGCAGATACCATGCTCAGAAAAGGTCCAAGCAAGGAGTAGTCAAAAAGAAGGTCTTCTTCAGGCTTAAGGAAGAAAAACAAGAATATGCAAACACCCACACACTTTTACTAAGAGCAACTGAGGTTGCTGCAATCTGAAAGCAAAGGAGGGCCAAATAACCTGCTGGGCCATTCCCTGTAGGTGTCCCAACAAGGCAAAGGAATTTACAGTGGAAGGTTTGGGGAGCAGCTGTCACTAAAAGAGACACATGTATTTTTAAAAGCTTTGTCATTTGTCACAGGATGGATAACAGAGGTGAGTGGTGATACAGTGTAACACAGCTCCAGTAGTAGCGTTACTGCTTTTTGTAATCATGTCAAGAGACTCTGAAGGCTGAATATTTTTACGCTTCAAAGGTACCCCACCTATTTGTCTGTCTGATCAGACATTGCTCACCTTACATTGTCTTCAAGAAATTTCATGTTGCATTCAGGCTCTGGAAGCGTGAATTGCCACGTTAGCTGAGTCTGTGCTGGTTGCCTGTAACATTTCCCCTGGGGCTGCTCAGAATGGACTTCACTCAAGAGCTGTGGGCTTCAACTCCCTACAGCCTGCCTCACACCAGCAATACTGAAATTATTTGAGCTTCAGTTGTCCTCCACCTCTCACCATGAGAGATGGTAAAGAAAGCATTCAAGCCTTTGTGCTAAGTGTTAATGCTAGCACTGTCTTGTCATGTCCCATACTGCATTCTTGTCTTTTGTTAAGTATCTCATGACTTATCTTCTTGCGCTTTATTTGACTCTGTTAGTGCTCCTGACCAGTTTATCTGCAACTATGGGGCAGGATAACCTGCTTTTTTTCCTTACTGAATTGTGCTGTTAATGTGCAATTTATTTCTGCTATTCAAATAACAGTAGTCTTATCCTAGGCTTTGATCTTTGAAATGTCTAGGCAAACATTCTATATATGACAAAAATATCACAGAAATACAGAATGACTGAGGCTGGAAGGGACCTCTGTAGGTCATCTGGTCTTCCCTGCTCAAGCAAGACTATCTAGAGCTGATTGCCGAGGTCCAGGTCCAGCTGGCTTTTGAATATGTCCAGAGATAGTGACTCCACCCCTGGACATTTCCAAAGGCCGTCTGAACACAATCAAAAATGGACGCAACTAAATCTGTAGGTCAATATTGATAGTACTATTAAATGTTTTGTACTAAAGAGTTCTGCTTATCATCATCATCAATTATTCTGATATCATCAGATCTCTTACAGGACACTGTGTTTTTTCCCATTTAGGGATAATTATAAATCCCAAGGTGCTGATTTTAACAGAGGATCCTTCCAGTACATAAAGGGGGCCTACAGGAAAGCTGGGGGAAGGGAGTAGAGCGATCAGACAAGGGATAATGGTTCTAAACTGAAAGAGGGGAGATTTAGATTAGATATTAGTAAAAAATTTTTCATTCTGAGTGAGGTGAGACACTGGAACAGGTTGTCCAGGGAAGCTGTGGCTGCCCCACCCCTGGAGGTGTTCAAGGCCAGGTTGCACAGTGATTTGAGCAACCTGATCGAGTGGGAGGTGTCCCTGACTATGGCAGGGGGCTTGGAACAAGATGATCTTTAAGGTCCCTTCCAACCCGAACCATTCTATGATTCTATGATACTTTACTGTGGAACACAGTTTCTCTACAAATCTTTTCCTTAGCTCATATCATCTGGGAGATTTGCAGACTCTGTCCTCTTCTGTGGAATTAGCCACACCAACACAATCTTACTATTGGGTTGTACAAAAGCTCCCTGTTATGGATTTTCTTCTGCAAACAATGATATTCTGCTGTTTTCTTAAGCTACACGTTCTGCATTGGCTCAAAATTATAGATTTGCAACTGTAAAGTGAAAAGCCACTGCCAGTGGGACACAATCAGGAAGTCACAATGACAGAAAATAGAACAGAGGGGCTACAGGCTCTTTCCTAACTTAAACTAAAATAATTAGACCTAGACATCTCCTGTCAGGGGAAATGGTTCAAATAATAAATCCAGCACAATTTGCCTAGAAGTTTAAGAGCTGGATAAGGGTTTTTTGTCTGCGCATCTATCTGCTTCTTCCAGCTGGATCTTATGGTCTAAAATAGCACTGCCTTTCCCATTAACCTCCCTTCTCTAGAAAGCAGATGCCTAGGTATCCCTAGGTATTCCTCACTAGGTACAGATACCTCTCTTCTCCCCAAGGGTGTATTCATGCACTTTGTTCCCTCTTCCTCTCTTATCCCCAGTTAGTCTAAGCCAGCATAAGTTGCTTCTTGCCTTTCCCTCCAGAATAAGGCCAGACACAGACAATTAAATAGTTTTCTCCACATAAAGTGAGAAAAACAGACTTCACCCTCTTTGGCTACAGTATGAGGATGCCTGGGCTGTCTTCAGCATCCATCCTTGGCATCATGTCTCAGAAATATTATTTTGGCTGGCTGTGACACAGCCTTCTTATTCCATGTAATCTGACCTGAAAAAAAGTCTTAGGGGAGCCACAGGCCTGGCCACCAGGCTAGCCCGCTCCAGGGGATTGAGTGCGCCTTCAGTAAGTTCACAGATGACACCAAGTTGGGTGGGAGCGTCGACCTGCTTGAGGGTAGAAAGATGCTGCAGAGGGACCTGGACAGGTTGGATGGATGGGCCAAGGCCAATGGTATGGGGTTCAACAAGGCCAAGGGCCGGGTCCTGCCCTTGGGGCATGACAACCCCATGGATGTTCCAGGCTTGGGAAAAAGTGTCTGAAGAGCTTCCCAGCAGAAAGGACCTGTGGGTGTTGGTTGACAGCTGGCTGAATATGAACCAGCAGTGTGCCCAGGGGGCCAAGAAGGCCAACAGCATCCTGGTCTGTGTCAGGATTAGTATGGTGAGTAGGATGAGGGAAGTACTCTACTGGTCACTGGTGACGCCCCACCTCGAGTGCTATGTCCAGTTCTGGGCCCCTCACGACAGGAGGGACATTTTGGGGCTGGAGCGTGTCCAGAGAAGGGCAACAGAGCTGGTGAAGGGTCTGGAGGACAAATCTTGTGAGAAGCAGCTGGGGGAGCTTGAGGTGTTCAGCCTGGAGAAAAGGAGGCTGAGGGGAGACCTTCTTGCTCTCTACAACTCCCTGAAAGGAGGGTGTAGCGAGGTGGTGTCGGTCTCTTCTCCCAAGGAACAGGCAATGGGACAAGAGGAAACGGCCTCAAGTTGCACCAGGGGAGGTTTAGGATGGATATCAGGAAAAATTTTTACACTGAAAGGGTTGTTAAGCCTTGGAACAAGCTGCCCAGGGAAGTGGTTGAATCACCATCCATGGTGGTACTTAAAAGATGTCTAGAAGTGGTGCTGAGGAACATGGGTTAGTGATGGTTTTTGTCAGTGTTAGGTTGACCGTTGGGCTCGATGATCTGAAAGGTCCTTCCAACCTGGGCAATTCTATGATTCTATGATTCAATGGGGACTAATTCTGCTCACTGTGGGTGAGCGATAGACTGGGGTAAGAGACTGATAGATGGGTATTCCCTCCTTCTCGTGATCTGGAGAGCTGAAGACTTCGAACCCTTTTCTCAAAGACACAGGTTTCTCTTTTTTTTGACTGCGACCTGTGTAACAGAGACCTGGGTGAGTGACAGTTTAAGGGGTTAGTGTGGATATAGACGTTCCCACACAGGCTGCTGTCAGTGGTGCACAGCGAAGTGTGAAACCTCTGACCATGGAGGTATCATTCAGGTCATTAATCTCCATGGAGGTTTCACTCAGGTCATTAATCTGTGATGAAAATGAGAGCTCTAGTGTCCTACATCGATGTCAATGGGTGTTTGAAATAACAGAGACTGATGTCTTTATCTGGCTGACAAATTTCTGTATGAGTCAATGCTGTCCCTCACTAGTCACACATTTGTAGATCTTTCTTTTGGCTTGTGCAGTGTTGCAGGATTTTAATTCTGCCAAAGCTCTCAGGCACAACCAAGGACTATTAAGGAAAATGTCATTCCTTGATTTGCACAGAGACACAGAAATGGTACTCCCAGTCTGCGTCTTGCCTGAGAGACTGTGAAAAGGTGTGGCGCGCAAGATAAAAAGGTTCAGGCTGTCATCAGAATTTCAGGATAAAAATACTAGTGAACGGCTCCCCTTGGTTTACATTATGGTGGTAATGCACTAAGGGTGAGTGCATTAAGTGCATGCACTAAGTAAGCATTTTACTGGTTTTGGATTTGCCATGCAGATTTCACTTATCTTCTGCATAGGGTGAGGGTTGTCTTCGAGGTTTCTGCAGGGTCTGAGGGACTGAGCTGACAAAGCTTAACTAAATGGACCTTACTATGCAGCTGCAGAGGCTGTCTTGAAGCCAGCAGTAACTCAGTCGGTATGTGAAAAACCTTATTTTCCCTTCAGGATGTGGTTAACTTGTTTTTCAAAACAAGGGGGACTTAATCTTGCATGGTGTGACTTAGTCATAAATGTCAACCACAGCATCCTGCCTGTTGCTTGAGAGAGAAAGATGAGTTGGAGAATACGTGTACTGGGGTCTTTTTGACTATTAACCAAGGTGCTATGGAAACTATCACTCCATCAAAGTACCATATATTATTTCCTGTTGGCCTCTTCCTAGTACCAATGAGTGGAAAAAACAGCATGTTTTCTTCTCTTCTGATATGTGTATTTTCCTTCGTCATGCTCGTATCAAGCTGCCTCTTAACTGATTTCTCCTTAGACACGTGTCTCTTCTTGCAATGATACAAAATATCTTTCTGGAGTCTCTTCAAAGTGATCTGAAAGACCAGACCTCGTTTCAGTCCCCTCAGTCTAGAATTCATGGCCCTACTGAAGCTTTGTAATGTGCCAAAGAGCATTTCCACTTCCCTGTACAAAGTCTAGAAAAGAAAAATTCAGCCAACAGGAAATCTAGGTTATCAAAGCTGTATTACTAATCTCAGTGGTCATTAGGACAGTTGGATTTCAGCAGCCTCCATCCCAAATTCAGAACAAAAAGCACAGAACAAGCCACAGCATTTTGGTTTAGAAAAACTTTAATTTGGTCACTACTACAGCAACTACTACTACAATGTATGTGCCGTACACTTTGCGGAGGAAATACAGGTTTAATAAAGAAATGCTCAACAACGTTATCTGGTTGAACTGAATCACTTCAGATCCAACACAGGTCTTCTCATCTACGTTAGAAAATTATTGTTATTAAAGCTATCTAAAAAACATTAAGGCTATAAATAGCATCTACTGTGCCCGGATTCTCTCAGCAGTGATACATCAGTTCTACAGACAGTAATGTAACATGCCTGTAAAACGTCTTCTAACAGAGTCAAATATCTATAGTGAGGATTGGAGTTTTCAAAATTATTGAAGCAGGTTGGATGCAAAGCCTAGATCAATTTCTACTTAGCAGGGGGATGAGGAAAAATACACTCTCCTTAGTTCACAGAGAGAAAGAAATAGCAAAAGCAGTTACAACTGTTAAAACTAAATAAACGAGCAGGCAGGATTCAATAGTATAAAATGTCTTAAGGAGAAGGTGCTGTGTTGTGTTCTGGATGGTTATTGTCAGCACACTTGACACTGGCTTTTCAACCCATTGTGCTGCTGGTACGCACTTCTTCCTGCTGTTCTTCAGATTGCTGTTGCCTTGCTTCCCCACTGTCTGCAAGAGAAAATTATGTTTTTTAATGCATTTAATGCAATTGGGCCTACATGCCACTGTTGGATAGTCGTCAGATCAAGGCAGGTAGACTTACAAAACTTAGGCTGGACTGTCTTTTGTACGTCTTTGGATACCTTAATTTAAAAATCCTCCCCTCTCCTCTCTTTCCTCCCACTACTTCACATATTTGCATTTTGGGACACTTGCTTTTAACTCCTTATTTGACTTGATTTATCTCCAGGCTTTGTGCTTTGCCACTTGAAATAGTCAATGAGATATCTCTTAGGCACTTCTGGTAATACCTGAGTTGCTCTGGCAAAGCAAGTTTTCTGCAAAACTTTGGGGACCAACCACCAAGAGCTGAGCTTTGGATATAGAAGGGGGCTTTTTTATTAGTTGTTTAGGAGGGAGGGGGGTAGTTGTTTTTTTGTTGTTGTTTTTTTTTTTTTTAGGGGGGTTGTCCTCATTGTTGGGTTTTTCCCCAGAAATTTACAAGAGTTATTTAAAAGGAAACAGGAGCAGATGAACAGGTATCATTGCTTGTGGGGTTAGAGATATACAGGCAGTCATTCCTGGTATGTGCTTCCAGTATTTCTACAGATCAAGCAATGTGCTTCCTTACCTCAGAAAAGAAACAACTTGATACTCATGAGTGTATTGAAGGCGATACTTTTTGCCAGCAGGACTCTCAAACCCAACACAGCCATAGACAGCATGTTTGCTTTCTCCACTTTGATATCTGCTTAGTAATAGAGAAAAGATAGGAGAGATCAGGGTCTAAATTTGGATATTGTGATACCGGCAGAAAGTGGAAAAAAACACAAGTAATAATTTCAGGGAAAGAAACAGCAGCAAAGGAAAAGATGACAGAGAAATAGCAACAAAAGGGGAGGAGGATGTCTCTCTAGATTGGATATTGCTTCCTGTTGCATGTCGATTGTGAAACTAGCTACTCTTAAAAAGCAGGTTGTGTTTCATGAATATGTTGCATTCTGATTCCTGTACCCCAACAAAATACATTTCCATGCATTTATCCCTAACATAGTAATATAACTTCACAATCTATTTACGTAACTAACCTTGTACAGAGGTGTCTGTGGTGTTGCAAACCTTCACTGTTACTTGTTCTTCAGCCTCCTCTGTAGCATAATAAAGAAAAGGCATTATGAACTATATCCAGATTTTAAAAAGGAGTAAACAAAATGTTCGTATGACCCTTCCCATAGGAGCATGTGGGCAGGACAGTCTGAAGCTCAGATGACCAGTCACTAATTCTAACATTAATTTGAGGAGCTGATGAAAAAAAATTCCCCAAAATATAAAAAGTCATATAGGAAAAAAAAAAAACAAACCCAAAACCACACCACCACTTTAACATTTTATTGTTTTTAGAAATCCTATTTCAGGCTGTGCTTTAGGAGGTTTGCTGCTCTGCC